>MU753904.1:179578-208658 GCA_026770625.1 Nicotiana glauca
AATACAAGTATTTTTACAAAGAGAAAAGAGAGGGAAGTGGTTTTCAGGAAGGAAACACCAGTGTTAAGAAAGTAATTTTTTGAAAGATTGAAACACTAGTTTTAGGGAAGTAGTTTTGTGAAGGAAGACAACACCAGTTTTAGGGAAGTAGCTTTGTGAAGGAAGACAACACCAGTTTTGGGGAAGTGGTTCTGAAGACAGACAATTCATGTTGGAAGGTAGATAAACCAAGTTTCAGAGAAAAATAAGATAAAAGGAAAGAATCTTAGTCTATTGAATCTTTCACCTAAGATGGAAATCTTAGTCTGATGAATTTTTCACCTAAGATAAAAGGAAAGAATCTTAGTCTATTGAAACTTTCTCCTAAGATAAAAATCTTGGTCTGATAAATTTTTCACCTAAGATAAAGGCATAATGTGGAAAAAGGTAAGGCATAATTTGAAAACAAAAAGTAGAAGTCAAAAAAAGGAAGGCATAATTTGAAAACAAAAAGTAGAAGTCGGAAAAAGGAAGGCATAATTTGAAAACAAAAGGAAGGCAGAAGTTGGAAAAGGAAAGGAAGGCGTAATTTGAAAAGAAAAGGAAGGCATAATTTTGAAAAAAGGGAAAGGCAGAAGTTGGAAAAAGAAAGGTAGGCAGAAGTTGAAAAAGAAAGAAAAGATGGTTGAATTTGAAAGCTTAAGAAGGTCTGGATTCAAAAATAGACCTAGTCTGATGAATTATCTCCTAGAGTCAAAATCTTAGTCTGTTGAAACTTTCACCTAAGATGAAAATCTTAGTCTGATGAATTTTTCACCTAAGATAAAGGTAAAAATTTTAGTTTGCTGAAACTTTCACCTAAGATGAAAATCTTAGTCCGATGAATTTTTCACCTAAGATATAGATCAAAATCTTAGTCTGATGAATTTTTCACCTAGATAAAGGTAAAAATCTTAGTCTGATGAATCTTTCATCTAAGATAAAAATCTTAGTCCGATGAATTTTTCACCTAAGATAAAATTTTAGTCACAAGGGAAGTACAATTTTAGCTTTCAATTTGTACATATGATAATATGCTGTACCCAGTTATCAAACTGGGGCAGAAAAAAAAATTTTGGTTGTCTGTTTTGTCGTAAGCGGGAGCTACCTGGATAACAAGGGAATATATTTTAAAAGGAATCACAAGCGGGAGCCCACCTGAGGAACAAAGGGAATAATTTTTCAAATACAGCAAGCAGGAGTCCACATGGAAAATGGACGCATAGTTCAAATTGAAGTGGTCAAACATCATCATCAAGGCAACAACAAGAATGTCGTGGGAAGAGTACAAGATACAAGTTCAAGGCAATACAAGAGGAAGTTTGAAGACATAGATAGGACTTTTTGTAATTCATAGACCATAGCTTAGGCTAGTCTTTTATTTTACCATGATGTAATAAGGGGTCAGTCAGCAGTAACAGCAGTAACAACAGCAACAGCAGTCAGATCACAGTCCCTGGTAGTCCTAGCTACCAAACATTCCCGAACTACACTGACCTGATTCCTATTTAGCCCAGGATATGTAGGCAACCTCTGAAGCAGGGTGCGGTCAAAACTTTTCAAAATGCTTCACAAACGAAATACTCGAGCGGGTAAAAATCGCTCATATTTGCTCACTTATGTTTGCACGAAAACTCTTCGTGTTCCCCGAGCAAAGAGGGGCAACTGTGAGCACGTGATTTTTACCCTATATATGAGTTATTTTCATAAAATTCAAACAAAAGAATTTACTCTTATTTCACAATTTGTGTGAATTTTGTGTTAATTGTTTGCATGTTATTTGCGCATGTTAAATCAAATAAAAAAATAAAGAATATGTATTTTTGTATTTAGGAAATTAATTTCGCATTTAGTAGGTATTAAATTATTTTAGAACAATTCTAAGAAAACCAAAATATAGCATTTTTTGTGAGAAATTATCATAAAGTAGAAGTTATTTAGTTTGATAATTTTAATAAAATCAAAATAGATACAAAACAAAAAATACAGAAAATACAAAAGAAAATAAAATACAAAATACAAAATACAAAATAAAATAAACAAAAGAAATGAAATACAAAAATATAAAACACAAAGGAAAAATATAATACAAAATACATGGCAAAATTCGAATCAGCTAGCCCAAATCAGTGGCCCAAACGGAGCCAAAAACGACCCAGGCCCAAAATGCCATCAACCCGGTCTGCCCAGGAGCTCAAACGACGTCGTGTTAAGGGGATTCGATCTCGACCCTTAAAATACTTTGATCCAACAGCCAGCAATAGACATGATATTTTAAATAAGAAAAAGCAAAACATCACACATAAACCCTAAAAATCAGAAGCCTTTCGTCTCTATCACCCCTGTATATCTCTCCACAGACCACCAGTAACGCCGCGCCGGAATTCGCCCATGGCGGCGGTCAACATCCTTTTCCGATAAATTCACACCAAACAACTCCTTCTCATCTCCTCATCTCAGACCCAACCCCATTTTTCTTCAAAGACCAGCCAAATGCCTCCAAACGTTAAGACCCTAGCGCTGCCATCGCCATACAGCGGCGGCGCCACCCCAAACCTCCCAAAACTCACACCCTGCCATCTTTTAAACATCCTCAACACTATGACGAAGGCCTCATGCCTTAGAAGTCACCGGAAAGCTCACAAACGTGCAAGAAAATAGACTGTGATTTAAAATACAAGAAAAGGCTCCGGGACAAACCAAAATTTGGTTTCTTTAAAAAAGGAGAGAAATGGAAGAAAGTAAAAGAGCCGGGGAAAATTTTGGGGAAAAAGATAAGTATTTCCTTCACCTTTTCTTTGTCTCTGTTTTCTTTAGCTTTCTTTTTCGCTTCAGATTTTTTATTTTTTTTATTTTTGTTTTAAGTTTGCTCAAAATAGTATTGTATTGAAACTAGAAAGTAAAATAAAAAAATCATAATCGATAATTTTGTACTTCTGTTATCATAGTAATTAGGAAATATATAGTTAATTAGTTTGTTGATTTTGAGTTATTAATATGCTAGCAAACTTTTAGAGTAGTATATGTGAACTTGTTAGTTGATCAGTCGGTTTTGATTTAGTTTTAGATTCTGTTAGACTAATTAGGATAAATAGGATTTACCTGTTAATACTGGTTAATTTCGTTTATGAATTTGTTTTGATAATATTTCTGCTTTAATTCTATTTTTTTTTTTTTGAAAATAAGTAGATTAAATTTGATAAGATTTAGGCATTGGTTATAGCTGTAGCAGTAATTAGTCTGTAACAATAAAAAAATAAATAAATAAAGAAGGAAAAGGATAAAAATTAATTAGGGTTGGTAATTTTGAAAGAAAAGTGAGGGCATTGTGGGAATTTCAGAACAGTTTTATGGTAATTACAGCCTAGTTCTAGGGGTATTATAGGTATTAAAAAGGTTAGAGTCAGTGAATAACAAATACAAATGAGGGTATAATAGAAATTTCAAGGAATAAGAATATGGTAGAATTAGCTAGAATCTTCTAGATGGGGCTGTAATGCAAGATTTAACAAATTAAGTGTAGTAACTTGTCTAACAAGTCAGGAAAAGGGGGATTGATTTGGAAAACATTGAAAATTAATTTTCTCTCTCTTTACAACTCTATAAATAAGGCAGTTTCTGCCATTATTAGGGGACTGGAGCGAGACTTTTTGAATCTTAGAAACTTTTTGAATTCTAGAAGCTTAGAACCCTAGGAAAATTCCAAAGGAAAAGACCTGCAAAGTTCTAGATCTGGAATTATATTTCCAGATCATATTCTTCTCTTCTATAACCAAAATCTATGTCAAAAAACCCAAAAAGATTCAAAATCAGTAAAAACAAAAAACAAAATACTGTTCCATTGGATTTTCAGTTGAATCTCAATTGTTAAGGCTCAATATATGGTAATTGTAAATCAGAAGCTGTGTGAGGCAGAATTGAGTGGTTTAAGAATTCGATTACACTTTTTTTTGGCTAATTTGAGCATGCTTTGACTGCTGAATTCTCTCTAGTTCCAGAAGTTTGGTTGAAAGTTTATTAGAATGAGTTTTGAACAATCCTTCGTTTAATCGAGTTAGTTTTGAATCCATTTCTGGGTTGTGTTTGTGAAATTTCTGATGCTGTTGATTGCTTACATGCTGCTGTGAAACTGATACCTGGACTTGATCATTAATTCGATTTGCCTTCACTTGTTTTCCTTCTCAGGTACACATCCTGTAATTTTCCTTCATGTTCGTGCAAATAAAGTGACAGGCAGCACAAAACATCTTATAAATCTCGTTCATTTGGATAAGCAATGACAACTGCTCTTAAATTTCAATTAGTAATTGAATTCAGATGGCTTGAAGCTGTTAAAATCTGTTGCTGATTCTGAAATTGTACAATTAGATTTTTGTAATTCCTTAAATAGCTGAAGTAATAGTGCTAGCTTAGATTAATTCTGTAATTGAATCATTAAATGAATTTTTCTATTCGTGTAGTTGTGTAAATGGTAATGTCAGTGTTAGTTTTGGTTCATCTATAGTCATTGTGATTGTTTGTAAGGCTACCACATAGGGATAGATTTGTATAACTGGTAGTTCTGTTGTTTTGTTTCTCAGTTTAGGTATCTCATACGGGATAGTTAGTATTCAAATACATTTTCTTAATCAATATTGCTAGAATGTAGAAATCATAACTGGCAAAATGCAACTTGTATTGTTGTCTAAAATTAGTAGATCTTAGGAATCATTTTGTGGCTTCAATTCTAAACTAGGCGTAGTTGAAATCATTTGTGTTAATTTTGAATCCAGCAAACCAGTACATACATTGGGCCTTAACATGCTAAAAGACGGCCTAAATCTGGAATAGGCAGTCCAATTCGTATTTCTGGATTGCAAACCATGTTGAAAGCTTTCGTTTTGATTTAAAATCAATACCCGTGTAATTACACTTATTTCCTGTTGCATAATTGATGAATAGAAATGGTAGTCACTCTTAAGTTAACCTTTAAATAACATGAGATGAGCCTCGACCAATGAATCAATTCACAATCGCGGGGCCCTCAATAATTACTTACAAAAGTACTTAGAATTGGAACGGACTGCTTAGATAATCCCACAGTCTTTCCCAAAGTTAACGCGTAGACGCTTTAGGCACGATTATTAATAATATGACCTTCCTAATACGGGTGTGCATTTCATGCGACCCAAATCTAAATCTCAACTGAGTCGAAGTGTGTTAAAGGCCACAGGCGTACTGGTACGGTGTGGCTCGAAATGCATTTTCACAATGTTGCAATTCCTTAAAATTGATAAAGCGGAATATTAATAATGCACATAAATTGGAATATATAAACAAATCAGATAAAAACAAATACAACAGTTGAGCGACCGTGCTAGAACCACGAAATTCGGGAGTGCCTAACACCTTCTCCCGGATTAACAGAATTCCTTATCCGGATTTCTAGTTCGCAGACTGTAACAGAGTCAAACTTTCCTCGGTTCGAAATTAAACCGATGACTTGGGACACCATTATATTCTCAAGTGGCGACTTTGAAAAATTTAAATAAACTAATCCCGTTCCGACTGTCCTTAAATTGGAAAAACTCCTTCCCTTTTATTTATATCCCTTCCCGAGGTGTAGTAATAGCGGCTCGGTAAAAAGGAGGTGTGACAGCAAGAATTCCACCGCAACCGTGGTGGAGTAAAACACAAAACAGAATGGTCAGCCCTCACCACGTTCCTGCCGTGACCGCGGTGCACTGTTCACGCTGCTGGAAGTCTGGGGACCAAAGTGTAATTTTGGGAAAACTTTTGTAAAACCCTTATAAGCTTTAGAAACTCGCCCAAGATTGTTTGAAGCTTGTTTTAGACTACTTTTGGAGGCAAGAACAAGTGTGAGAAGATCAAACAAACATTAGAGTTTTTCTATCTCCTTTTATTTCTTGCAATTTTACATTATGAATAATTTAGTAATTTTCTCTTATTTTGTTATGAGTGGCTAAAAAATTATCCAGGGTTGATGGAACCAATTGTTGGTTGAAGTCTTGACTCAACTTGTTATAATCGAGCTGGATTTATTATATGATTGTTCAACTACATTTTGTATGGTGATTAATTAAATGGGCCCTTGATTAATCATGTCTAATTACCTCATATTGCTTGAGAAAGAATATTAGGTTAGACAACTGTTGAACAACATCACTTTTGGGTAATTGAAGAGATTCATTACTTAAACTTAAAAGTAGGTTTAGAGATAACGAAACTTTGGTGGGATAATTTAGAGTTGCACATATTGTCAGCTAGAGTAGTTCAAGAGAATGCTCTAGTAAATTATTGCAGTTGATCCAGAGATAATTACGATAACCCGTAGTTCTTAATCCTCATAGAGTATTACGGCGAGATTATAGCAAACGAGTCAAGACCTAAACTAGCAATTGGATAAATCACTGCCCTAGACCTTTTTACCATTGAATTGTCTTTGCTTTAGCTTATTGTTATTTTTAATATTATTTGAAGTAGTTAAACAAAAACCCAATCTTTATTGATCAAAATCTTGAATCTAGAAATTGGTTGAGCTAATAATAACATTGCCAAAGTGTTGTAATAGATTGGTTAGTTCCCTGAGGATTTGACTCCGGACGTAAAACCGAATTATATTTGCAATGACAGCTTTGTCTTTTAGAAGGCATAGTTGGGTGTGATAAGCTCCCTTAGCATATTATGATACTTTTGCACTTATTTTGGTTAGATTTGGAGCATCAGGAGGCCGATTCGAGAGGCAAGGGCATCGTGGGCTAGAGATTGGACCGGATAGAGGTGAGTAATGATTGTAAATGTTGTCCTGAGGGTATGAAACCCCGAATTTCACATTGTTGTGCTATATTAAGGTGACGCACACGCTAGATGATGAGCATAGGGCCGTGCACCGTTGGGTATTGTGACTTAGTCCATCCCGAATGGCTATTTTACCGCGTATTTGATTGAAAAATGTTTGTTATCGTCATGTTTTGGGATGAATGTCATATTTGGGCCTCGTGCCCACTATTTGGACCCTTAGTGGATGTTTCTGCTATTTTCTCACTGTTTTGATTTTATATCTGTACTCAGTCATGTTATATTCTATTATTTTCATAACTCAGCCATGTTTACTCTGTTTTAACACTTTAAATGATATTTTAGGCAGAGCATCATGTTTTACTATGCCCGAGTGGCTTTTAGAGATTTCTGACTGAGTAGGGCTGAGGGCCTGTGTTGTGAGGATTATTATGGGATCGGGCTACACGTCATAGTAGTGTTGTACTGATTATGATTATGAGGCCGAGGTCCTATGTTGTACGCCATAAGGTTGCTTGATATAAGGCTAAGGGCCTATTGATTATGCCACGAGATGGCTTGATATTGCAATTGGGTCGTAAGGGGCCTCTCCCGGAGTCTGTACACCCCCAATGAGTACGGGTACCCATTGTGATATGAGATATAGCCCGAGGGGCTAGTGTTGTTCTATTTTTATTGCCCGAGAGGCTGATTCTGTTGACATTATGACCGAGGGGCGGATTTTATGTGAATTTTATGCGTTTATCTTTTCTAGCTGCTTTTCATTTACGTGTTTAACGGTTAAGAAGGTGCTTGGAAGCTTGAATTTTTCGAGTGTCGTGCCCAGATTTTGTCAGCACAAAAGTTATTTGAGAAGGGTTTTACTTGCTAGGAAATCCCCTAGTTGAGAAGGTGTTTACCTCCTACATATTCCCCTAGTTGAGATGACCATTACCTCCTAGGCATTTTCCCTAGTTGAGAAGAACCATACCTCCTAGCCATTCTCCTTAGTCATAAGAGTTTTTAGCATGTCTTAACTTCAGGGGTCCCGCTTGAAGAATAGGGTCACTTTTTAGTTCCCTGAAGTTGTTAGTCTTAATTTTTCTTAAAGTTCAAGGGTTCGCCTGGAGAATAGGGTCAATTTTATTTTTCTTAAGTTGTTAATATTTATTAAGTTCAGGGGTCTCGCCTGGAGAATAGTGTTATTTTTAATTTTCTTAAGTGGTTAGTCTTTAGTTTTCCTTGAGTTCAGGGATCCCGCCTGGAGAATAGGGTCAGGTTTAGGTTTCCTTAAGTTGTTAGTCTTAGTTTTCCTTAAGTTCAGGGGTCTCGCCTGGAAAATATGGTCAATTTTAGTTTTGTTAAGTCGTTAATATTTATCTTTCCTTAAGTTCAGGAGCCCTGCACGGAGAATAGGGTAATTTTTAATTTTCTTAAGTGATTAGCCTTTAGTTTTCCTTAAGTTCAGGGGTTCCGCCTAGAGAATAGGGTCAGTTCTCAGTTTCCTTAAGATTTCAGTATTTAGTTTCTCTTAAAGTTCATGGGTCCCACCTGGAGAATAGGGTCAATTGTTAGTTTCCTTAAGTTTTCAATCTCTAGTTTTTCTTGAGTTCAGGGTCCTGCCTAAAGAATAAGGGTAGTGTTAGTTTAATCAAGCTCAGTTTATAATTTTATTAAGCTCAATCTCACAGGCGACGCACATCTTAGTCGACTTTTTAGTTTTAACCTCATCATTGCATCCTTGATCAATAGCATAGGTGATTTACAGTTTTTATAATAACTCACAAATGTTCCTAGTGCAAACTGGGGCAGAAATTTTTGTTTGTTTTGTTGTTTTTGATTGCAAGCACCCACCTAGAGAATAAGGAAAATGTTTTAGAAATTGGTTTTAGGTTCAAATTGGAGAAATATCATGAGACCTCCTAGAGAACAGGGTCAAATTTCAGTTTACAAGTTCAAGTTAGTGGTATCGGGAGCCCACCTAAAGAACAGAGTCAGTGTTCGAGTTCCAATTTCAAGTTCAAGAGGCATCAGGAGAATCTCGCCTGAAGAACAGGGTTAACTTTAAATTTTCAAATTCAAGTCAGAGGCATCAAGAGCCCACTTTCAGTTTTTAATTTCAAGTAAGATAAGCATCAGGAGAATCCCGCCCAAAGAACAGGGTCATCTTTCAGTTTACAAGTTCAAGTCAGGGAGGCATCAGGATCCCGCCTAAAGAACATGTTCAATTTTCAATTTCAAGTTTGAGAAGCCTCAAGAGAATCCCGCTTGAAGAACAGGGTCGACTTTCAGTTTACAATTTTAAGTCGGAGAGGCATCAGGATCCCGCCTAGAGAACAAAGTCAACTTTTAATTTCAAGTTAGAGAAGCTTCAGGAGAATCCCGCGTGAAGAACAGGGTCAACTTTTAGTTTACAATTTCAAGCCAGAGAGGCATAAGGAGCGCTTGGAGAACAGGGTCAACTTTCAATTTCAAGTTAGAGAAGCTCCAGGAGAAACCTGCTTAAAGAACAGGGTCAACTTTCAGTTTTCAAGTTCAAGTCAGAGGCATCAGGAGAATCCCTCCTGAAGAACAGGGTCAACTTTCAGTTTTCAAGTTCAAGTCAAAGACAGCAGGAGTCCGCCTGAAGAACAGCGTCAACTTTCAGTTTTCAAGATTCAAGTCAAGGACAGCAGGATCCCGCCTGGAGAATAGGGGAAATTTTTAATGCAAATTAGAAGTAGCACGAGCTGCCTGAGGAACAAGGTTTTCAAGCTCAAGTCTACTCGAAGTTCAAGTTTACTGCAAGTGCAAGCAACAGGACATCCGGCCGAATAAGGTCAACTTCTAGTTTTTTTCAAATTCAAGTCAGTGGGATGCCTAACTGAAGAATAGGGTAAATTTTCAGTTTCATCTTGAAGAAGAAAGTGGAGATTCAAAGAAGATTCAAGATAAGAAGTAGATGGGATCTTGTATTTTTCTTTTCTTTTTGCTGTAATTTTTCATTTTATTTTCTATGTAAGGGCAGGACCGTGGGCCGAAACCTCGACGGAACGGCACCTAAATTGGCTCTCCACCTCAGTATACTCCATCACTTTTCCTACTTCTGAACTACACGTGGCTTGATTCCTTTATAGCTAAGGATATGTAGGCAGCTCAGATACCAGGCTCGGTCACATTCTCTTTTCTCTTAGATTTTGATCTCTCTAAATAAGGGTCGGGTCAAAAAATATGTCTCGTCGTTCTTTGTCTGAAAACTCTTCATATTTCCAGTCAAATAGGGCAACTGTAGATATGTAATTTTTTACCCTTCCCAAGATTTTATATATTTTAGCATTTAAATATCTATTTCAATTAGTTTTGACTCTTTTACTTCATTTGTCACAAAAATAAAAATTACAAAAAATATTTTTTTTATTTAGGTAATTGATATTTTATCTTGTTACTTTTAGTTTATTTACCTTTCATAAAATTTAAAAATACAAAAATATTTTTTTTGTTTTCTCAATGTGTAATTTTAGTATTTTTGAATTATAGTTATTTACTTAACTAGCATGAATTAGTAATAGTTGCATTTTTAATTTGCTCTTTAGAAAATAAGAAAAAACCTAATTAATTTTAAGATGGACATGGTCTTGATTTTAAAATCAAAAGAAGGTCCAAGAGAAGGTCATTCTCAGACAAAAGTTCGCCCAAAAATTTGGCCAAGCCCAATTTTTTTCATCTCCAACCCATAAGCCCATACCCCTAGCCTAAATACCCCTTCATATCCACATTGAAAAAAAACTAGAAGACCTAACCAAAGAGAATCAACCGCAACTCCCACACAAAAAGAACGACCCCTCACTGTTGATCTTCTTCTTCAGCCTGCAACAGCCGGAACTTCTTCATCTTCCTTGAACAAAAAATGGACAAACCCTAGAGAACCCTTATTGCTGGGTAGAATTTGAGAACAAATCTAGTTAAAACTAAGCTAAGCTAACGCTAAACTAAAGAGAGCTAAAGGATAATTTTCATTAATATCTTCCAAATGAGTACATATAAGGTATTCATACAATGCAAAAGAGAACCCTAGATAAATAGAAATGACAACATTATCCTAATAAACTAACTTAGGGTGCTAAAGAAATAAGAATAGAAATTCGGGACTAAACTGTACAAAATAGAAAATTATGTAATTATACTACTTTTGAGCTCTCTTGGTATGATCTGCAACATTCCTTCCCTCTTAAAATAAACCTTGTTTTCAAGATTAAAAGCATGAAAGGAATAATGCATGTCTTCCAACTTCACTTGAACTCCAGAGAGCATTCTTGAGTTTATGCTTCCAAAATTCATGCTTAACAAAGTCACATTGCAAGGAGAAAACAAGTACAGGAACAATACCGATTAACCTAATATCAGCGTACTCTCTGTTAGCAACTTTAGAGACCACTACATTGGGTCTTCTCCCTATGTCTCTGCCCTGTTTTTCTGATGCCCAGGGGCGAATTTAGGGGGCGCAAGGGTATTCACCCGAACACCCTTCGCCGAAAAGTTACGCTGTTTATATAAGGCAAAATCTATTTTTTATCTCTATATATTAAGTTTTAAACTCCCTTAACACAACCCAAAAGTATAGTTTAGTGGTCAAGGGAGTTCAAAATCTACATAAGGTCATGGGTTCAATTCCCACTAGCCAAAAAAAAAATTTGAACCCCCTTCGTGGAGATCCTGCCTCCGCCACTACTGATGCCTTGTCAACTACCAATATAGCATATGATCTGTGTATAGGTTTTGTGGCATCATTTTCACCAAGAAGTGCATAAGTTGATCCATTTGTTGCTACTTCACTTGTTATTATTTGAACTTCCAGTACTAACAACTCGTAAATTGCCGTAGGATGACTATCAGACCCCTTCTGCTCTAATTCACCAGTGCTTAGGATAGCTTTTTCTGAAGCTCTATTCACAATTACGTTGGTTTCATCTAGGCCATCCAGTATTTCAGATTCACATAAACCAAGATTATGAAATGATATACAATTTGATATACTAATTCCTCTTCTAATATTCTTGCATTTCTGGTGCTTCCATGTTAGACAAGAGGGGTTGCTCTAATGGTAAGCAACCTCTACTTCCAACCGAGAGGTTGTGAGTGCGAGTTTCCCCAAGAGCAAGGTGGGAAGTTCTTGGAGGGAAGGATGTCGGGGGTCTATTTGAAAACAGCCTCTCTACCCCAGGATAGAGGTAAGGTCTGCATACACACTACCCTCCCCAGACCCCACTAAGTGGGATTATAATGGTTGTTGTTGTTGTTGTTGTTTCTGGTGCTTCCATGTGAACATATCACTCCCATGACTTATTTTATCACTAGCACAACTCCTTATTTCAAGGAAATGGATCGATATGTCATCCTCAAGTACTGCTAGACATCTAAAATCACAAAGCACAGTGAAAACAATAGAGTGCATAAACTCAATATTTATCCTCCATGCCTCAAGAAACACCATACCTGCCTCGCAACTGGAAAAAGTTGAACTTAGATTAACAGTAGAAGCCGAAACATGTTGAAGAAATAAATTCTAAACTTGATTGTTCTGTTTTTTTTTTTTTTGACTTATCATTATTTTCAAAAGCAGGGAGAACATGTGCTTTAAGTCTCTTGTATAACTCTCATATGTCGTTAGATTCTGCAATGTGCAAACCAGATGCAATAAAGACATGTATAATGAGATTCCTTGCCTTTGAAATTCCAATTGACGAACATGCATAGTGTTGGGAATAAACCCCCTACCAAAATAATATTTACGGTAATAAAAGCGGAATAATAATATAGCACCGTGATACAGTAATTAACAAGAATAAAAGAGTAACAATGACACCAAGATTTTTTTATGTGGAAAACCCTTCTGAATAAGGGAAAAATCACGACCCCGAGAGGAGCAACTGATATCACTATATTAAGGAATTTACACTTTATAAGCCCGAGTAAAATACTACAAAGACCATTATAATACTCAAAAGAAATAATCCTCTTTTGATAGTTCACCTCACTACAATATCGCTCACACTCTCTATTTTATTCACAGATTATTTTCTTATACCCTGTTTGTGAAACCTCACTCTTTCTTTATCTCTTTGTTGGTTGTGTAAAAAATGAGAGCCGAAGCTCTCATTTTATAGGCAAAACATTGCCAACCACTTTTGACAATTTTCATCTGCACGTCTGCCAAATTTGACAGGTGCAGAAGTTAAAAAAACATGGGATGCTGGGCAGCCAACATTGAAAAATGATTCAATCAAGGAAGAAAAAGTTCCTTAAATAATGGGGATCGACCCCACAAATCTCCCCCTCGAGTCCCATTCACCTGAAGGAGATAACATCGCAGTTTCTAGTTTGAGTGTACGCGGACAAGTTCTTTGCATAGCTCAAACTTTTCTCTTGGTACTACTTTGGTCAGCATATCCGCAGGATTTTCGCTTGTGTGAATCTTTTTGACCTGTAAAGATTTGTTCGCCACCTGCTCACGAATCCAATAATATCTCACATCTATGTGTTTGGTCCTTGCATGGTACATAGAGTTCTTGCTAAGGTCTATTGCACTTTGACTGTCACAATAGACGACATACTCCTTCTGATGCAATCCAAGCTCTTGAAGGAACCGTTTGAGCCATATCATCTCCTTGCCAGTTTCTGTAGCGGCAATGTACTCTGCTTCAGTTGTTGAAAGTGCAACACACTTCTGCAACTTAGACTACCATGATATAGCTCCCCTTGAAAATGTAAACAAATATCCAGTAGTGAATTTTTTATTGTCAATGTCACCTGCCATATCATCATTTGTATAGCCCTTCAAGATTGGATCAGATCCTCCAAAGCATAAACAATCTCCCGTGGTACCTCTTAGGTACCTGAATATCCACTTGACTGCTTCTCAATGTTCCTTTCCAGGATTTTCAAGAAACCTGCTGACAACACCAACTGCGTGAGCAATATCAGGTCTAGTACATACCATTGCATACACCAAGCTTCCGACTGCTGAAGAATAAGGAACTCTAGCCATGTTCCCTTTCTCCTCATCTGTTGTAGGACAGATCTTTTTGCTAAACTTTAGATGAGTAGCAAGAGGTGTGCTGAATGGCTTAGCATTCTTCATGTTGAAGCGTTCTAGTAGATGTTCAATGTACTTCTCCTGAGATAGCCACAACTTTCTACTTGTTCTCTCTCGAACTATCTTCATCCCTAGAATTTGTTGTGTTGGGCCCAAGTCCTTCATATCAAAATGACTTGTACAGATCTCCCTTCAACTTTGATATCATCCCCTTGTCTTTTCCTACAATTAACATGTCATCCACATACAACAGCAATAGTAAAGTTATTTTCAGAAAATCTTTTGAAGTATACACATGATCAGAATAGGTCTTTATGTATGTTTGACTTTTCATGAATGAGCCAAGCTTCATGCACCACTGTCTTGGTGTCTGCTTCAATCCATAAAGACTCTTATTCAATTTGCACACCATATGTTTCTTTCCAGCTACTTCAAATCCTTCTGGCTGCTCCGTATAAATCTCCTCTTCCAAATCTCCATGAAGAAATGCAGTTTTCACATCCAACTGCTCCACTTCAATATCTAGGCTAGCTGCTAAGCTCAAAATTNAGTTCTTTTCTAGATGGGACAGCACCTCCTTAAGACTTTCTGGCTCCCCCTCATCACTGATGAGGACATACTCTGTGGAAGGGTACCTGCATGACTCTACCCTTGGCCACTCTGATATCCTTAGAGGTTGAGGTTGTTCTTCTTCCTGAGTGGGGTGCTCCACTTTCTCGAAACCTTCATCAAGTTGCTCCCCCTGCTCAATAACCTCACCAGGTTGCTCCCCCTGCTCCGCAACCTCGTCAGTCGTACTTTCTGCACTTGTGGGATTGTTAGAAGTAGAAGCAATAGTAACAAGGTTAGGAATTATACCATTATTCGCCTCTTCTAACATATCAGCAACAGTTCCAACTTCACTTTCTCGGAAGACTACATCTCTGCTTTTGATGACCTTCTTCTTTAAAGGATCCCATAATCTGTACCCGAACTTTTTATCTCCATATCCGATAAACATACAGGGAACAGATTTATCATCCAGCTTTGTTCTCTGCTCTTTTGGTACATGTGCAAAAGCTCTACAACCGAACACCTTCAGATGCGAGTAGGACACCTCCTTGTTGGTCCAAACTCTCTCTGTGATGTCAAACGCCAACGGAACTGATGGACTCCTATTAATCAGGTAACAGGTTGTCTGAACTGCTTCATACCAGAATGACTTAGGTAATTTAGCCATTCTGAGCATGCTTCTCACCTTCTCCACAATGCTGCGGTTCATCCTCTCGGCTACGCCATTGTGTTGTGGGGTTCCAGGAACTGTCTTTTCATGTCTGATCCAATGACTTGAACAGTACTCCTCAAATTACCTTGAAGTGTACTCACCTCCATTGCCACTTCGGAAACGCTTTAGCTTTTGACCTGTCTCCCTTTCTACTAGAGCATGAAACTTCTGGAAAATTTGAAACACCTGATATTTCGTTTTCAAAATATAAACCCATAATTTTCGTGAAGCATCATTAATAAAAGTAACAAAATATTTGTTACCGCCCATTGATTCAATTTCCATTGGGCCACAAACATCAGAATATACTAAATCAAGTATATTCAATTTTCTTTCAGACGATGTCTGAAATGAGACTCTATGTTGCTTACCAAATAAACAGTAGTCACAGGGTTTTATTGTTGTACCTTTGGCATAAGAAATAAGTGATTTCTTGGCAAGAATCTGCAATCCCTTCTCGCTCATATGACCCATTCTTTTGTGCCACAAATCTGCAGAAATCCCATCTTGTGCCGCGTTCAATTCACCTTGGCATATTTCTGCATTTGTCCTGTACAGCGTGCCACGAGCAATTCCTTTTGCAATTACCAATGATTCCTTAGTGAGTCTCTACTTTTGATTTGCAAAATAGTTCTCGTATCCATCTCGGTCTAAATCAATTCCCGAGATTAAGTTCATCCGCAAATCAGGTACATGCCGCACATTCTTTAGAACCAATGTGCATCCGACATTTGTCTTGAGACAAATGTTGCCAATCCCCGCAATCTTTGAGTAACTTGTGTTACCCATTCTCACTGTGCCGAAATCACCTGCTACATATCTGCAAAAAAGATTTCTTACCGGTGTGGCATGGTAAGATGTCGTTGTGTCAACCACCCAATCCGACTCTGGACCTGACAGATGCATGCATTCCTCTTCTTCATTTATAAAGAGGACAACATTATCATTGTTTTGCACCATGGCGGTTGTGTTGTCGTCATTATTCTGGCCACTGGTTTTACCTTTGCCCTTCCTTGGATTTGGGCAATCTCTTTTGAAGTGACCTGGTTGATCACAGTTGTAGCAGTTTCTGGCTTTTGATTTAGATCGGTTCTTTGACTTCCCACGAGCTCCGGATCTGCCATAGTTGCTCGAACTCCTTTGATAACTCTTGCCTCTACCTTCTGTGATAAGAGTTATCCTTGATTCTCAGGCTTCTTTCTCATCTTCTCATTGAGTAAAAGAGCCGATGTGACATCTTTCAACTCGATAGTAGTCTTACAGTGCAGGATAGTTGTTGCCAAATTATCGAACGAAGATGGCAACGAGTTCAATAGCAAGATGGCTTTATCTTCTTCCTCGATTTTCACTCCGAAGTTGGCAAGCTGTGTGATTAGTCCGTTAAACACATTTAAATGTAAAAAAAAAGCATTCCTTTACCCATGTGTAGGGCGTATAACTGCTTCTCCAGGTACAATTTATTTGTCAGCGTTTTGGACATGTATAGGCTTTCCAACCTTGTCCAAATTCCATGTGCAGTGACTTCATCAATGATGTTATTTACCACATCATCCGATAAGTGCAACCTGATTGCACTAGCAGCTCTTTCATCCAAGTCAGCCCAATCCTCAGCTTTCATGGTATCAGGCTTTTTGGCATCAGCATCTAGTACCTTGTGTAATCCTTGTTGGATGAGCAGATCCCTCATCCTTCTTTACCATGTTAAGAAACTGTTATCTCCGTTGAATTTAGCTACCTCGTACTTTACTTCGGACATTTTTATTTTTCACCGAGTATATTACTACTGATAGTGAATAGTATTTCAATGAACGAGCAGAACATGTGCTCCGATACCAGTTATTGGGAATAAATCCCCTACCAAAATAATATTCACGGTAATAAAAGCAGAATAATAATGTAGCACCGAAATACGGTAATTAACAAGAATAAAAGAGTAACAATGACTCCAAAATTTTTTTACGTGGAAAACCCTTCTGAATAAGGGAAAAAACCACGACCCCAAAAGGAGCAACTGATATCACTATAGTAAGGAATTTATACTTTGTAAGCCCGAGTAAAATACTACAAATACCACTACAATACTCAAAAGAAATAACCCTCTTTTGATATTTCATCTCACTACAATATCGCTCACACTCTTTATTTTATTCACAAACTATTTTCTTATACCCTGTCAGTGAAACCTCACTCTTTCTTTCTCTCTTTGTTGGTTGTGTAAAAAATGAGAGCCGAAGCTCTCATTTTATAGGCAAAATATTGTCAACTACTTTTGACAATTTTCATCTGCACGCCAATCAAATTTGACAGATGCAGAAGTTAAAAAAAAGCATGGGCTGCTAGGCAGAAGTTTCTTAAATAATGGGGATGGACCCCACATAGACTGTTTGGTCTTGCACATGAGCGTAAAGGAAGTTAGCGATCCACTTCCCCATCAAGCCACCCTTGTCCTCGAGGGTAATACGTGGGAATGAAGAAATAACCACACCTGGATCCAATGGTAACAGCACCACAAAGTCGACCATCAGCTCCCCAAATCGTTTTGTCATTCCTAATAGAAGCGTTTGAATTACACTATAGCCGAGAATTAGCCTCTTGTTCTCCGATAGCATCATGCACCTCTAACATTTCATAGCACTCACACAACATATCAAAGCAATTTTTCCCGGCAACAACTATCCCTTGGTAAGCACAATAAAAATCACAACTAGAGAAACTATCTTTCATGTCAATCAACAAGACATTCAGTTTTCTGAATGTGGGAAGGCTTACATAGGGACCCGATAAAGGTTGAAATACCATAATCTTAGGAGTTCCATCGCCCGGAAGCTCTTGCATAAGAGGTAAGATTTTCACTATGGAATTACTCACAAAAAGAAGTAAATGCAACTTTCCGCACTAGCTCAATTTCTTTTGTGATACCAACAATTCCATCTTGTAGAATTTCCCAAAAACAAGGCAACAAGATTAGTGACACACCTCATTTTTCCTATACCCCAGGGGTATAAGGGAGTTTTTTCAATTTAAGTGACAATCGAAACAGGATTTATTTAAATTAAAAAGATTTAGAGTCGCCACTTGGGAGATTTATTGTATCCCAAGTCACCGGTTCAAATCTCGAATCAAGGAAAGGGTTGACTCTGTTTCACAGTCCGCGAATCAGAAATCCGGGTAAGGAATTCTGTTAACCCTGGAGAAGGTGTTAGGCATTCCCGAGTTCCGTGGTTTTAGCACGGTCGCTCAACTGTTATAAGTGGCCTAATTATCTGATTTTAAACATATTTTAGCCTATGTTCAATTTTAACTTTAACCACTTTTATTTATTTTTGGGAAGATTGCAACGTTATTAAAACACGTCTTGGACCACGTCACATAATGCACCTGCGGTCTTATTTTAACATTGTTGAGATTTAAATTTGGGTCACATAAATGTACACCCGAGTTTAGAAAGGTAAGTTATTAAAATAGCGCGCCTAAAGCAACCGCGCACTTTCAAGTTTGCGAGGGCCATAGAAATTCAACTAAATGGCACGACTCAGACTATTAGTAACCTATGAAAACCAATTTTGTTATTAAGGATGTTTATTTGAAGTTGCGCGAACGCATACCTTAATTTATATGAAAATCACTAACTTGCTCCTTTCAATCAAATAAGCAACTTGTTATGATGTACAATTTTCCTAACCACAAATTTAAACATTTTTCCTTTACAAGCATATTAAGCAAAACAAAAGATATGCATCAGTACGCAAGCATTTCACTTGCTTTCTAACCATTTTTTAAGCATATATAATAATGAGGCTTGAACTTTTGAAAATAAAAAAGGAATGTAAATCCTACTTGTGCCTGATATAAACGCAGGTTGCTAAGGCGGCTAAGCTTCTTGAAACCATAGTTTATTTAAATTGGATTTGAATTGTCATTTCTTCACTCCAAAAACCAAAGTCCAAACCTTAACAGTTTGAAATTTCACAATTTTCTTCAATTCTATGGCTTGCGAAACAGGAAGACCGGTGTAGTTCGGTGACATTTCCGGCCAAAAAGATATTATATGAAATGTGGAGGAAGTGATTTTATTGTGACCAAATTTAGCTTATTAATTAGGGGTTTGCATTCGATTTATCGATTCGATTTATCGATTCGATTTGACCCTTATCGATAATTACTTATCAATTATCCATTTGTACATATGCTTATCGTTATCGTTTCAATAAGGCTTCGATTTTTTCGATTTCAATTTATCGATTTTTTTGGCTTATCAATTCGGCTATCGATTACACCAATAAAAAAATTTGCGGGATTCAATGGAAAGTATATCGCTATAAACACGCCTAACTAATATGGACAAACAGAAGCTAAAATAAGATGAACACCGTTTATAACATAAAAATTGTGTCAACAGACACATGCAACGAAATTAAAGTAAGAGATCAAATGTATGCCACCAACACTCCAAACGGTATTAAAAAAAATAAAAATACATCATCATTGCTAATTTTATTTTCCATTAATTTGAACTCCATTCCCTTGAGCTTTAAATATGATCATTCCTTAAATGTGGTAGACTAAATAATTAGAGATGTGCATTCGATTTATCGATTCGATTTTGACCCTTATCGATAATTACTTGTCGATTATCGATTTGTACATATGCTTATTGTTATCGTTTCAATAAAGGTTTCGATTTTTTCGATTTCGATTTATCGATGAACCGATAAAAAATAATCGATTCGATTTATCCATAAATCGATTCGAATGCACAGTCTTCCCCTTCTCCTTCTCGGACCTCATCGGTAAGAATATAATAAGTTTGTTGTTGTTGTTGTATTTTTGCCTAGGTATTGGGATAGCTGCAACTTTCAAATTACAAGCGTCAGCACTGATTGAAAGATATAACCCCTTTCAATAACTTCGCGTCAGAGTCCTTAACTTAAGAATATGATCAGAGTGCAAGATGGATGCCAAATTTGGATTCCTAACGGTCAAAGGACTGGAAGATATGTTTATACCCATGTTGAGAAATTGCAAGAGCACAGGTTTTATGAAGAAAATACATGCTCAAATAGTCAAGTTTTCCCTTTCACAGAGTAACTACTTGGTGACCAAAATGGTTGAGATATGTGACAAATTGGGAGAAGTAGACTATGCCAGTTTGCTGTTCAAACAAGTTGTGGAGCCAAACAACTATTTGTACAATTGTATGATCAGAGCCTATACAAACAGACAGAGGTATGTGCCATGTATCAATATCTATAAGCAAATGATGGAACAAACCCAGAGTGAAGAAACAACTTTTTCTCCTGATGAATATACATACCCATTTGTTATTAGGTCATGTGGGGGGCTTTTGTGTGTTAATCTAGGTAAGCAATTCCATGGGCAGGTGTGTAAATTTGGGTTTAAGTCTAGTAGTATGATAGAGAATTCTTTATTGGATATGTATGTGAAGTGTGATCAAATGAGTTACGCACATAAATTATTCGAGGAAATGAGCGAGAGAGATGTGATTTCTTGGAACAGTCTCATTTCCGGGCATATAAAGTTGCGTCAAGTGAAAAAGGCAAAAGCTTTATTTGAAGAGATGCCAAACAAGACTGTTGTTTCTTGGACAGCTATGATTTCGGGATACACAAAAACTGGCTGCTATGGAGATGCCTTGGATGTTTTTAGGAGAATGCAAATGATTGGAATGAAACCTGACTGGATTAGTCTGGTTGCTGTTTTGCCTGCTTGTGCACAACTTGGAGCTCTCGAGTTAGGAAAGTGGATTCATTTCTATGCAGAAAAGTACGGATATTTGAGGAAGACTTCTGTGTGCAATGCACTAATGGAAATGTATGCAAAATGTGGAAGTGTAAACCAAGCTTGGCAGTTGTTCAATGAGATGTCCGAAAGAGATGTGATCTCCTGGAGTACGATGATTGGAGGCCTAGCAAACCATGGTAGAGCTCATGAGGCACTGAAGTTGTTTAATGAAATGCAGAGGTCCGCCGTTGAACCAAATGAGATCACTTTTGTTGGTCTTCTTTGTGCCTGCGCGCATACTGGTCTGGTGAATGATGGTTTGAGTTACTTTGATTCCATGAAAAATGATTATAACATAGAGCCACGGATAGAGCATTATGGTTGTCTGGTTGATCTTCTTGGGCGTACAGGACGTCTTGAACTAGCTCTTGCACGCATCAAGAGCATGCCAGTGAAGCCTGACTCTGCTATTTGGGGTTCCTTATTGAGTTCTTGTCGAACTCATCGCAATCTGGAAATTGCAGTCATTGCAATGGAACATCTATTAGAGCTTGAACCTGAAGATACAGGGAACTACATTCTGCTCGCTAATATTTATGCAGATCTTGGAAAGTGGGATGGTGTATCAAGGATGAGGAAACTCATAAGAAGTAAAAGCATGAAAAAAACACCAGGCTGCAGTCTAATTGAGGTAAACAGTGTGGTTCAAGAATTTCTATCAGATGATGATTCAAAACCATTTTCAAAAGATATCCATCAGGTACTAGAGCTATTGGCCTTACATCAAAGCAAAGAAAATGATCTGGTTGATATAACACTTGAGCACTTAAGTCCTTGAACTTATACTTCAAAGCACTTCAGCGAAATGTCATTTTAGCACCGATGAGGAGTGGCCACTCTTCATACGTCCTCTTCGATTCAAGGTTTTTGGTATAGTTTATACCACATTCTTTAGCGTCCGGAAGTCCCATGAGGAGTCATAGTATAAGCAATCTCAAATAACACAGCTGGAAACCATAATTTGGCACCATCACTTTATATGAGCCAATCGGTCGTCTTGCATTTCATCCTTCCAGAGTAAGTATTTTTTTTCCCTTTTCCTCAAATTGGTTGAACTTTTAGTCACAACAACACCTTTGTTCATGTATTATGTTATATTAGTCATTAGACTTGTTTGTTTATGGTCTATGTCATTTTGAACAAATTCCCTTATCTAAATTCTTTAATTGCTGAACTAATTCCAAAGCATTCTGAAATTCCGTTCTCCAATGAAGAGGTTTAAGTGAAGCCACCGAATTGGAACATGTGCATTTTTTTTAATATCCTATTTATCGTTTGGTGGGAATCTGGAGACCTGTATTTCAGGGATAAATTATGTTCAGATGCTGGAGAGATCCAAAAGTTTGAACTTTTTTTGAAAATGGGTAGAAAGAGAAACTGGATGTGAAAAGAAAAGTTCGAGAGGCTCTTTTCTGCTGTTTTAGTGCGTTTCCTCTCTGGAAACACTGTGTGGTGTAATGTTAGGGGAGGTGGCTTAGGTTTTACTTTGACCTAATGAGGTGAGATACTTCACCTCTGCTGCAACAGTTTCTTCCTTTAGTGACTTCGAATGAATTGAAACTCTAAAGAGTGAAACGTTGGTGATGCAATTATTGACATAGGAGCTCCTCTGGAAGAAGTCTGTTTTCTTGGTCGTGGTGTTCCAACTGTTGATTTGCTATTTATTTTCTCATGTGGCATTAAATTAATGTTTCGCAATAAGGATTATTGTATAGCTGATTCCTCAAATACTGGCATGTATTATCGCTGATTTAGAGCTGGCCCGACTCCATTTGTAACCTCTTTTTATTGCTAATATATGAGTGACTGGACAGTGCTTTTGTTGGTAAATCCAAGTGTCTTTTATCTTTCGTTAGAACTTTATATTGGTTTATTCCACAAGAGTAATCTATAGGAAGTTTTTTCCTGACGAAAATGTGGAAGAAAGTTGTAACTCACAGAATTCCTATACTACTGCTGCGTATAGTTTCCTTTCTGACAAATGTATTTGATTGATTTATCCGCTACCGAGTTATGCCCGCTTTTTGCATCCACACATTATAACGTACTTTAGATATTTGATGCCTTCAGGTCTTGTAGCTTCTTGGAACACTGCAAAAGCCGAACCAGGTTCCATTGTTTCTATCTTTTGCTTAGGCACGCAAAATTCAACCAGGTTCCACTGCAAAAATTAAACCTAGCTCCATTGCTGTAAGCTTTTGACAATATAATTGTGTCAATACTTGAACTCTTCTATTTTTTACCTAAACGTTTAAAAATGTGCTTGATAGGTTGAAGAGGATGCAAAAGCTGCTGATGTCCTGAATTATTGGGATTGCAAATTTGATGCCGGGGGTCCATTTTGAAACAGCCTCTATACTCCAGGGTAGGGGTAAGGTCTGTGTACACACTACCCTCCCCAGATCTCACTAAGTGGGATTATACTGGGTTGTTGTTGTTGTTGTTGTTGTTGTTGTTGTCATTGACGCTAAGAAACATGGTAACACTGCTCTTGTCAATTTTCAGAGTACTTGTAATTCTCTGGTTTTGCCTGGGAAATGGTCGAGTAAAAACTTATCCATCTTTTTAATTGTCATTTTTAGCCAAAAATTTTGGTGTAACTGAATTCATCAATCCGAAAGAGCATGAGAAACCAATACAGGAAACCAGACAATGCCGCTTACTATAACTTTTTCTTTTAAATTCTTTTCTTATTAGTATTTGTACTCGCGCGTTGCGCGGTAAATATTAAATATAATTTTTCATAAGAAAATATTAGTGGAGAAATATGGTAGACACAAAAGAGTGTGCAAATGCTATTATTTTATGCACATGTAAATCCACTGGATTTTCAAGCATTCAAGTCATAAGGGAACATATGTATCCTTTAAAAAATAGCTAGTGAGGAAAGCATTCATAAGAAAATACAATCTTGGATGATTGGCCATATTCTGAATCTCAAAGAAATGTATTAGTACAAATTAATAAAGTTCCTCTTAAAGGTACAAAACATAATCTTTCTTTGATCCGGTTTTAAACCGTCAAGCATTGATAAAATTGACCTTTGAATGTCAACCATTGAAAAATAATAAAACTCTTGGTTAACAAATTTAGTGTATGAAATGTACTTTTCTTTCTGGTTTAGATTGGTATCAAGCTTCAAAGCATAAAAAATAATCCAGAATGATCAGTCAAATTACGAAATTTTTGATGTATGGTAATTAAACTATAATAAAAGTATTAATGGTCCCAACCTCAAGTTGTCTGCGCCAATTCTTCCTTGCTTCTATTTTCTTCTGATTAAAAGCAAGTTCCATGGATTCCCCATCTTAGTTACCCTACTAAACAATCGTTTCAGTGGTTCTAAAGATCTTGAAAGTACTCGTTTTCTTATTTTGAAGTACTTGTTCCAAACCCCGATCAAAGTAGTAAACTGAATAATTAATAGAGAGGCAAGTTTGATAGTTTATAAAATGCCTAGTATAAAACCTTATAATAGTACTTAATAGACCAACTACTTTAATTGGCACCCAAACTCTATCTTCATGACTCAAATCCATACATGGTATAAAATGACAGGATCGTCACACTTGTGTAATTAGCATCAAAACGCCTTATAGTGACTGGTCAAACCATGAAATAATTTATTTAGCTATAGAAGATACATATTATATATAGTGATTTGAATTTAAAGATAAAAATATGTTCTCGGATAAATTAGAATTGATAAGTTTTGTTATGCATATTAGAAATTATACAATAAAGTATATATTAGAAGAAGACTTCAGTCTAATCCAATCTGTTAGAAATAGTTATTTAAAAATGAAGCTAAACACTTTCACATCTATTGCAAATAATTTATCTTTTTATTTAAATTCAAAATTTTCTTTTTTATTCAAATTCAAATTTATATTATAATTTTTATTAACTTTTGTCCTAAGGTTTAAAAGTATTCCATAATACATGAAAATTCTCTTGAATATGGATTTTAAAGGGAAAAGTAAAATTATAGATTCGTAATCTACAAATAAAAAAATAAGAAGAAGGATTTATTGAGTAACCAGTGTAGTATCATGTATAGTTAAAAGTAAAGTGTCAATATTGAATATTTTTACAAAATATATTATTGTACTTTTTTAGATTGTGATTTAACATTGAATCGTGATTAAACAAAGGTGTCAGAATAAAGGACTCCTAGAGTCTGTACAAATATTTCATACATGAATGTAGTTTTTCAAGAAAAGAAAAAAAGAAAGCATAAGTTAATCAAGCAAAGAAAAACAAACAAATATCAATTAATTAGTTAAGCTATATTACGGGAAAAAAGTACTCAAATGCATTATGCATCATTTCTATCGCTAACCGGTATAATTGCATAATGAAATATTAAAATATCAAATTGGATTCTCATAGAATATAATTAACTTAGATAATATTTGTCTTTCAAAATGTTTCATGAATATAAAATTGGAATGGTTTTCTCCATTAAGTTGCTCTACAGAAAGAAACAAAGAAGAAGAAATAAAGGAAAACGGAAAAGAAGAAAGTGTTGGGAGAGTTACCAACAACAACAAAAAACAGACATAAAAATGATGAATACTTCAACGGCAAAACATTATTTAAAATTCCATATTTGGATACTTGATTTTCTTCTTATAACCACGACCAAACAAATGAAGAAGATAAGTAGGGGGAGAAAAGGATTAGAGAAATAAAAATCATAAGAAATATATTGAATTGGTGAAGATTCTTACTGGCACAAATCAACAACTTTTTTTGTCTTTTTACTCCAATTTTTTGTGAAACCATGACCTGCTATCCAAACCACTCTTTGCCCTAAACACAAATGCAGCATATTCAAATTTTGAATTAAACAACCAATCATTAACCAAGTTGTCATAGTGAAACTTTCTACGTTAAGATGAAAAAGTGGGAAAAGAAAAGCTTTCTACCTTCATATCATCTTCTCCGTTAAACTCTTTCTCCTTTGTTAATTCTTTCTCTGTCTTGAGTGCCATTGTAGTTGAAACTTGAGGCGCTTGGAATTGAAAATCATGTGTTTGCTTGAAACGGCAGGTGAAAATGTGAAGGCTTTGGCTTGAAACGGTACTTAAAAAGATTGCAATTGTTGCCTTATCTATCTCCTTATTATTAGGAGTTGTAACTGTAATTAAATGTGAACTTTTAAAGTTTGATAATAATTTTTTGATTATTCTTAACTAAAAAAAACCTCAATTTTCAATTCTAGTGAATAAATGAAATAACGGCCGAACATGGGAGGCAGTTCGTATCCCTTTTTTTTGTGAATTCGTTGGATGAATATTTTTTTTTGTGTGCCTATTTTCTAGTTTTAGTTTCAAATTTTAAATTTCAAATTAACTCCAACTTTATTGGAGATGTGTCTTTAAAAATGACACTTGTTGAATTGTAATTATGCCACTTGGGCATCATTACATTCTTTTGCTTCTCCTTTTATATATAGATAGATTTCTAACATGTACCTTCCATAGTTTTCATACATACAAAATAGAATTTCTGTTACTGTGGTGGAGTAATTATTAAGATGTCTCTTAAATCACATACTCTTTACAAAAAAGTGGAGCAGGTTTGATGGGAAAGGAGATGATAGCGAGAAATCGAAGGTGGGAATGAGAAAATGGCGCCAGATGACTGTAGTGTTTGGATGCTGCCGTGATGGTTAATCGGGAGTATGGGTGTCTAACGGGTGGCCTGGGCCGGGCTGGGTAGGGAAAATTAGGTTAAAATATCATGGTATAGCCAGTTTTCACACTGGTCAGTGAAAAATAGCCAGCGTTTACCAAATCAATGAAAAATAGCCACTATTTTGCTGTAACAGGGACCGGTCCAATATAATATACGGGAGTTCTGGTGCATTTGTGTAGGAACTCCAGCATATTATGCTGGACCGGTATACTTTGCTAACTCCTGTAAAATTTGCGGGAGAATGGAGCACCAGTGCTCCAAACTCCAGTATATTATACTGGACAATTATACTTGTTGGAACTCCCGTAAAATTTGCGGGCGTATTTTCTCGAATTTTGAACAGTGTTTTCGCTCAGATTTAAAGTGGCTAAATTTCGATGACTTTTGAAACTTGGCTATTTTTCAACGACCAGTGGTAAATCTGGCTATTTTTAAATTTCTCGCGAAAATTAGTAACCATACGGGTTGTGATCCGGGACGGTTACGGGTTGGGGCTTACCGGATTTAACGGGTTCGGATTCATCCGGATAAAAAATGAACCGTAAGGGTTACGGGTACAAGGGTCGGGCCGGGCCGGGTTAGTAATTTTTTTTTTTTTGTATTTTGTATAACTATTGTAATTTATATTAATATAAAGTAAAAATATAAAGAATACAATAAAGATGGAAAAAAATTACACTTATAAATTGCAAGTTCTACATTTATTTCAAAATTCAAACTTACAAATTGAAAGGTTTACATTAAATAATTAAATTACCAAATAAAGAGTAAATTCAAAGGTTTTGCATTGCCTTAAATTCTAAAACCTTAAAAGATAAATGAAATAAAAATGAAATATAGCTTTTAAACCGGTTGAACAGTTATTTGCGTTGACCAGGTTTGACCGATTCAGTTAACCTGTTGACAAAACATGAACGGACCAAACTCCCCTACCCCTTTAACCCATCCCCACTCAGTTTCCTTGTTCCGGACCGGTTCCGGTTTCAACCGGTTTGGACCAGTCTGAAAACTGGCTGACCCGCTCTGTTAGACACCCATAATCGGGAGTGTGCAATACTTGCCGGCATTGTCGTCTTTTTGGTCTCTTCTTTTTTGATATATGGGACAAATGCATAAACATAACAAATGACAAGATGCCATGCGTGAACCTTAATTTGTGGCTTCTATTTCGAGCTACATTACCGTGTTTCCTATTTTCACCTAGAGCTTCTTTATTTTTCACCATCTTCAATCCCTTAATAGGGAGTTTTTTTCATGTTTGGAAGGATATTCTGATGGTGATAATAGGTTCAATATGCGGAGAGATTAATATGTCAAAGAAAGAATTGGTAAAGCGTTCCTACAGTATATGGTACAAAATTGAAACGATCACTTATGCTCGAGAGGTGTCAAATGCGCGATGAGCCTCAAAAACCTTGCAGAAATCGATTTGTGGATGAATGCAACATATAAAAATTAAAATCATACAGGCTGACATGAATTCACGTAACTAGGGGTGGCAAACGGGCGGGTCTGATATGTGGGTCGAAAAACGGATAAATTATCGTACCCGATCCGTATTTGAGACATATAAAAAACGGATAATAATTATCCTACCCGATCCGTATTTGAAGCTCGACTGATTAGAGAGTAGGTCTTGGTAAGGACAGTAAGCATTACAGACCCTGGTCCTGGGGAACAAGAGTCAGAGTTCAACCTACTTGAAAGCGGTCTTTAGCCAATGAAATCGGGACAAGC
Source organism: Nicotiana glauca (assembly GCA_026770625.1). NCBI lineage: Eukaryota > Viridiplantae > Streptophyta > Magnoliopsida > Solanales > Solanaceae > Nicotiana > Nicotiana glauca. The sequence continues at coordinate 207,952 of MU753904.1, forward strand.
CTGCCGATATAATTTCTTATAGTAAGGTAATAGGATGGTATGGTTTCCGCGGCAGTAAGAGTTGGGGTTAGCTCACAAGGTAGCTCAGTCCCGCAAGGGGATCCATCAACAATAAAGTCATTCAAGAGAGAAGATGGTGCTATTTCCTTAGCTAGCTTGGACTAGGAAGAATTCGGCGGATAATATAAATATCCATATTATCTATGTCTTATTGAATATTATTATTTTTGGGAGAATTTTTAGTCTCCCAAACTTGAGGAACCACCAATTTGATGTTTTACAAATGTAAAAGTCAAACACATTAGTTATGCATTGGTTACCATTTTCTAAGTGGATAATATGATTATTATTCATATTAGATCCGTTTTAAAAAAGTTTATTATCCAACTCATTTTTTAATAGATAATATGGGTGGTGTTTTCTTTTAAGCATTTTGCCACCTCCCCGCGTAACTCAAAATTGTGACCAATTCCTAAGAATATGCACCTCTTTTTTATAGTCAAAGGTTGATAGATATACAAAAATTGTTTTGACGGAAGAACAGATGCTTCTAGAAATTAGCCTAAGACTAATAATCCTAGCACTAGGGGTGTACATAGGTCGGGTTGGTTCGAATTTTACAATTACCAAATCAAATCAATTGTGTCGGATTATTAAATCTAAAGACCAAACCAAACCAATAAAACTCGGGTTTTTCACTCTCGGTT
>MU753906.1:0-12436 GCA_026770625.1 Nicotiana glauca
ATTAGGTAATGAGAATGAGGGGTAACACGTGGGATAGGAAAGGCACCCAGGTCCGCTTGACTAGGGATACCCGGTTGAGTGCCGGTCATGTCCCTCGAATTTGGGGCGTGACACCTAATGTTTAGGATTTAAACACACCTCTCATTTGCCTTCTTATCTTCTTAAGGCATTTGTATCTTCTCTCTTTCGTATTATTTCACTTGTATTTTTGGAGTGGAGTAAAATATTGATTGTGTCCGAGGAGTAGGCAAAATTAGCCAAACCTCGTAAATTCTGGTATTCCTTTTATTGTTGTTTTATTGTCTTATTTATTATTTGGTGGCTGCCATAATTTTTTGGTATAGTAGTTGTGACTCATTCACACTATATACATTTGGCTTCCGCAACAATTAGTATCAGAGCCAAGGTACTGTCTAAGTATGCTCTGTGGTTGCAGCACAGTCTGATCTACCACATTAGAAAAGATATATCTTGGTAACTGAGTTAAGGTTCTGTCTGAGTATGCTCTGTGGTTGCAGCTTAGTTTGATCTTCCACATCAGAAAGGAAATAATCTTGATTTGTGTCGTCCGCTATTAAATAATATTTGTGTCAAAGATGAGAGACAATAAATGAGAAGAATCTACATCAAGTGTCAACAATACGTCATCATTGGCATCTTCGCTTATGACAAGAATTGTGTCAAATGCAAAATTTGCGGTAGAAATATTTGACGGGTCAGGACATTTTGAGATGTGGCAAGGCGAGGTTCTAGATGTCCTTTTTCAAAAAGGGCTAGATCTTGCTATTGAAAAAAAGAGACCGGATGTTATTGGAGAAGAAGATTGGAGAATTATCAACCGTGTTGCTTGCGGTACGATTTGATCCTACATTGCTAGAGAGCAGAAATATCCATACACAAGGGAAACTTCTCCAAGTAAATTATGGAAAGCACTGGAGGATAAATTTTTGAAGAAAAATAGTCAAAATAAATTGTACATGAAGAAGAGACCATTTCACTTCACCTATGGTCCTAGTACCACGATGAATGAACATATCACCAGTTTCAATAAGTTGGTCACAGATTTGCAAAATATGGATACAACTTATGATGATGGTGACTTGGCCTTGATGTTGTTGGTGTCACTTCCTGATGAGTACGAGCACCTTGAAACTACTCTACTCCATAGAAATGACGAAGTTTCTCTCAGAGAAGTTTGTTTGGCTTTGTACAACTATGAACAAAGAAAGCGAGAAAAATAGAAGGGCGGAGAAGGAGAAACACTATTTGTGAGGGGTTGTCCTCAAAATCAAACGAGGACAAAGAAAGGAAGATCTAAGTCAAGATCTAAACCCAGCAAAGATGAATGTGCCTTTTGTCGAGAAAAGGGGCATTGGAAGAAAGACTATCCGAAGTTGAAGAATAAAGACAAACATAATAATGGAAAGGCCATTATGGATTCAAATGTAGCTGATTGTGACGATTCAGATTTCTCATTAGTTACAACGGAGTCATCAAAATCATCAGACATATGGTTGATGGACTCGGCTTATAGCTATCATATATGTCCAAACAGGGATTGGTTTGTGTAATTTCAAGTAGGAGAATATAGAGTCATCCACACAGCGGATAACAACCCACTTACCTCATATGGCATTGGTTCAATACGATTAAGGAACCATGATGGAATGATCAGAACATTAACAGATGTTCGATATGTATTAGATTTGAAGAAGAATCTCATCTCTGTGGGAGCCCTAGAATGAAAAGGGTTCAAAATCATTGCAGAAAATGGAGTGATAAGAGTATGCTCTGGTGCACTAGTGGTAATGAAGGCCAATCGGAAGAACATAACATGTACCGTTATCTCGGTAGTACAGTTATTGGGACAGCGACAGTAACATCCAGTGACGAAAAAGAGGCAGAAACAACCAGGCTGTGGCATAGGCGCTTGGGACATGCTGGAGGAAAATCCTTGAAAACTTTATCAGATCAAGGATTGTTAAAGGGAGTAAAGGCTTGCAATTTGGAGTTTTGAGAGCATTGTGTCAAAGGAAAACAAACAAGGGTTAAATTTGATACAACAATCCATAATACTAAAGGCATTTTTGGATTATGTACACTCTGATGTTTGGGGTCCTTCTAAAACACCTTCATTGGGTGGGAAGCACTATTTTGTAACCTTTGTTGATGATTTTTCTCGAAGAGTATGGTTGTATACAATGAAGAGCAAAGATGAAGTATTGGGAATTTTTCTCAAATGGAAGACGATGGTGGAGAATCAAATAGGCAGGAGGATCAAGTGTATTCGTACAGATAATGGAGGTGAATAAAAAATGATCATTTCAATAAGGTCTGTGAAAATGATGGCATCGTCCGGCACTTCACTGTCAGACATACACCACAACAGAATGGAGTGGCAGAACGTATGAACCGGACCTTGCTAGAGAAGGTACGGTGTATGTTGTCCAATGCTGGCTTGGGCAAAGAATTTTGGGCTGAGGCAATTACATATGCATGCCACCTCATTAATCGCTTACCATCTGCTGCTATTGATGGCAAGACACCATTTGAAAAATGGTATGGAAAGCCTGCTGTAGATTATGACTCTTTACACGTGTTTGGATCAACTGCATACTATCATGTAAAAGAGTCGAAATTGGATCCAAGGGCAAAGAAGGCTATTTTTAAAGGGATTACTTCTGGAGTCAAAGGATACCGCTTATGGTATCCTATGACAAAGAAAGTAATATTTAGCAGGGATGTTACCTTCGATGAATATGCTATAGTAAACAAGGTAACAAATGAAGATACCAAACAAGATGATGGTACTTCTAAGCAGGTGGAGTTTGAGGTAAAATTTACTTTTCCTACACAAGAAGTAGAGGAGGAAACAAATGAAGATTATCCTCTGGAAGGAGAGCCAGTAGAGGAGATTCCAACTCAGGAACCTCAACAATAACTTGAATCAATAGCAACCAGCAGGCCAAAAAGGACAATAACAAAACCTGTTCTTCTCATAGAGACGGTTACTTGTGCAACCTCAATTATAGCTGATGATGTTCCTACCACTTATAAAGACGCAGTCCAAAATTCATAAGAAGATAAGTGGAGGATTGCCATGAATGATGAAATACAATCCCTTCATCAGAATCATACATGGAGATTGGCCAATCTCCCGAAGGGAAAGAAAGCAATTGGGTGCAAATGGGTATTTGCAAAGAAAGAAGGATTTCCTAACCAAGAAGATGTTCGCTACAAAGCAAGATTAGTGGCCAAAGGATATGCTCAAAAGGAGGGAATTGATTACAATGAAGTATTTTCTCCAGTTGTAAAACATTCCTCCATTAGAATTATGTTGGCTTTGGTAGCGCAATTGGATTTGGAACTAGTTTAGATACATGTAAAAACTGCATTTTTACATGGAAACTTGGAGGAGGAAATCTACATGACTCAGCCAGAAGAATTTAAAGTTGCTGGAAATGAAAATATGGTGTGCAAACTTGAAAAATTATTGTACGGATTAAAACAATCTTCTAGACAATGGTACAAGCCATTTGACAAGTTTATGTTGCAGCAAGGGTACAAAAGAAGCAAATACGATCATTGTATGTATTTGCGCAAGCTTAAAGATGGTTCCTTTATATATCTTCTCCTATATGTTGATGATATGTTGATAGCTTCCAAGAATTCGGAAGGAATTGATAAGTTGAAGATTCAACTGAAGAAGGAGTTCGAGATGAAGGATTTGGGTGAGGCAAAGAAAATTCTTGGCATGGAGATAATAAGAAAGAGACGTTCAAAGAAACTCTGTTTATCTCAAAAAGAATATTTGAAGAGAGTACTAAAATATTTTGGCATAGATGACAAGACTAAGCCAGTTACTACTCCACTTGCTCCCCATTTTAAGCTAAGTACTACTATGTCGCCATTGGATGAAGCTGAACGAGAGTATATGTCAAAGGTATCATACGCAAATGCTGTTGGTAGCTTGATGTATGCAATGGTATGTACGAGACCTGACATTTCACAAGTTGTTGAAGTTATTAGCAAATATATGCATAATCCAGGAAAGGAGCATTGACAAGCTGTGAAGTGGATTCTACGGTATATTCATAATACTGTAGATGTCGAGTTAGTTTTTGAGCAGAAATGCAATCAGTCTGTAGTTGGATATTGTGACTCAGATTTTGCGAGTGATCTGGACAAACGAAGATCAACTACTGGTTATGTGTTTACTTTTGCAAAGGCACTAGTTAGTTGGAAGTCTACTTTGCAGTCAACAGTTGCTTTGTCTACAACCGAGGCAGAGTACATGGCTATTACAGAGGCTGCGAAGGAGGCAATTTGGCTTCAGGAGTTGCTAAAGGAGCTTGGTATTGAACAAAAAGGTCTCACAATTTTATTTGATAGTCAAAGTGCTATTCAATTAGCGAAGAACCAAGTTTATCATGCAAGGATGAAACACATTGATGCTCGGTGTCATTTCGTACGAGAAATCATAGAAGAAGGTGAAGTCACGGTGAAGAAAATTCATACTACGGAGAATTCTGCTGATATGCTGACAAAAGTGGTGACTGCGGTCAAGTTTCAACATTGTTTGGATTTGATCAACATTGTTGAATACCGAAGATCGAAGATGAAGACACAACTAAAATTTATAACCGAGAGAAAATTGAAGATGTGGAATTTTGCCAAGGTGGATATTTGTTGAAGTTTGGCAAAACTTAATCCCACATCGGTGAAGGACTTAAATTGGGGAGAGTTTCTCCCTATAAAAGGAGGCCTAATGTTTAGGATTTAATACACAACTCTCATTTGTCTTATTATCTTCTTAAGGCATTTGTATCTTCTTTCTTTAGTATTATTTCACTTGTATTTTTGGAGTGGAATAAAATATTGGTTGTGTCCGAGGAGTAGGCAAATTAGCCGAACCTCGTAAATTCTAGTATTCCTTTTATTATTGTTTTATTGTCTTATTTATTATTTGGTGGCTGCCATAATTTTTTGGTATAGTAGTTGTGACTCATTCACACTATATACATTTGGCTTCCGCAACAATGTGAAACTATTTCCTTTTTGGAATTTTGGTTCGCTCCAAAAAGAATGAACCCTTTCTAAATTTGGTAACAATTTAGCTTAAACTTACAACTCTACCCTTAATGAGAAGCTTTTATAACCACACAAATACTCTGGGCCCCATTAGGACTTGTTTAGGACCATAAATTCTTAAAGTCTTCATTTTTTTCTTAAACTCCGTGCCCAGTCAAACAGGTTCACATAAATTGAAACGGAGAGTATATACTAAGCCTTAAACTAGAAAGCTGAATTACATAAATATCCTTCTAAATAACTAAAATATCGTACTCATACTTCAACAGTCAATCTTTCCATAACTTTTCATTCTTCTGTAAATATGAAAAGCCACCGCACTGAGTCACAGTGGCTGGCAAAATTTGTAGAACTTACCAAACATATGCGAAGGAATATATTAGTTTTCCTCATGACATCCAGTGGCGGAGCCACCTACGCCCAAGGGGTGTCGGTTCGTCGGAAAATTACACTGTTTAGCTAGGTAATTTTTTAAAAATATGTATATATACTGTATAATGACACCCCTTGACTTCTTGGTGAGTTTGTTTTTTTATATTTTGACTCCCCTTAGTGAAAATCCTGGCTCCGCCACTGATGACAACACAATAATGTAAAATCTGCAGATTGTCAATTTCAATCAATAAGTCTATTTTATGCAACTGTGCCTGAGAAAGAAAACAAAAGGCGCATTATGTATAAGGAGAACAACACGTTATTCATGATCATCCACCTCTGTCATTGTTATCTTCTATGGTTGGTAAGTAAACTTGCAAAGAGCATTATGATGCTAACACTCACATAGTAAATTCTATTTGAGTAAATCCAAGTAATATTTTGCTTCAGAATAGGAACCAGAGTTTCACTCACCGTGGCTAAGAACATGTCACTACTATTTCTAGAAATCGAAGACAATAAGGCCCCGTTTGGCCATAAGTTTTGCCAAAATAAATTTGAAATTTATTTTCAATGTTGCTCATATTTTAGCCAAATCCCAAATTAAAAATTTCAAATTCCAAAATCAGCTATTGAGCTGAATTTGGGCCAAAATCCCAAAACTTGGGAACTATATACATATTTTTTCAAAATAAAGTTGGAAAATATGTTTTGAAAATGTATGTCCAAACACATTTTCATCTTCAAACCAAACTTCATCCAAATCATATTTTTCAAAATAAATTTGGGATCTATAGGTAAACGCTAGCTAAGACTACGTTTCGCGAAGAATTAACCAAAAATATACTGCACAATGCGAATGAAGACGATGAAGCCCGTTGGTAAAGAAACATGAAAAGCCACCACGTTGAGTCACAAAGGTTGGCAAAATCTACAGATTGACAATTAGTTTGGCACAATATTATACTTTGATTATCCATTTGGTGAAAAAAATGATAATTATTTTTTGATGCCATGGATTTTAAGAATGGATGAAGTGTATTTCAACCATGACTTTTCCATACGAAAGCACTTCTGATCAACTTTTACAATGTGAAAGTACACATGCAAACTATGTGAATAATATCGGAAAGCAAACAAAGAGACGGCTTTTAGGTTCTAGTCGTTTGGTTCCAAACAGAATGAAGCAAATAAGGATAAATAAATAAATAATTTACTTAGTTGGAATACTCCCAACCTTATGTTGCAACATGAAATAGATTTTATACTCACAAAATTTGATTTTTTATTTGCTAATAAGTTTCTTTTCATGGCAGTAATTAATCTCAAAGAAATTGACATAGGAACGAATTTTTGACTGGTGACAAATTGCCTCCAAAGATGTTAATTGCACGGTCTTGGGTTGAGCAACAACATCAGACCAATGAATCAAAGAAAAAGCGGTGACAAAATTCGGCTGGGTTTAATTTTCTACTTCGCTTATTCTTAATTATTTATCTATATTTTGCCCTATGTAACTTTTCTATGAAGAGCTTTGTTCTCCAAATGACCAAAGAACCATACTTGTGAAAATTACTTCTCTAGGTAATACAATAAGAAACCTTATATAGGAAATCAAGAAGTATTGTATGGGCCAAATAAAAATAAAATATTTTGAAATCAGGATCGTAAAAATAGGTTGGAATTTTTACCTCCTATATATAGCAAAGGTTGATACCTTACAACAACAACATCAACCCAGTGTGGTCCCACAAGTGGGGTCTGGGGAGGGTAGGATGTACACAGCCTTACCCCTACCCTGGAAGGGCAGATAGACTGTTTCAGATAGATCCTCGGCTAAAGAAGGTGAGAGAAGTCCTGGTAGCAAGTAATAGCAAAACAATAATTAGAAAACTAAATCGGAGATAGCAACAGATAATATGAAAGGGGTACTGATAACAAGTAGCAGCAACATAACATATTTAGAAAACTAATTCCAAGGCAGCAAACTGCGGAATTATCAATGGAAAGTAACAACAAAATGAGACATGCGAATATAGAAAACTAAGGAGAAAAAGGGTATCGAACTAGCGCTAATACTATCGAGCTAGAGAAGACAAAGGGAGATGCACGACTACTTCTAACCTTCTACCCTAATCTTCAACCTCCACATGCTTCTATCTAGAGTCATGTCTTCGGTTAGCTCAAGTAGCACCATGTCCCGCCTGATCACTTATCCTCAAGACCTCTTTGGCCTACCTCTACCCCTCCTTACACCTCCTAAGGCCAACCTCTCACATCTCGTGATAGGGGCATCTGTGCTTCTCCTCTTAACATGCCTGAACCACCTCAACCTTGCCTCACGCATCTTTGCCTCCACAGGGATCACTCCCACCTTATCTCGAATAGCTTTATTCCTAATTTTATGCAACCTAGTATGCCCACACATCCATCTCAACATTCTCATTTTCGCTACCCTCATCTGCTGGACATGAGAGGTTTTGACTAGCCAACACTCGGCCCCATACAACATAGTCGTTCTAACAACTACCTTGTAGAATTTACCCTTAAGTCTCAATGGCACATTCTTATCACACAAGACACCGGAAACGAGCCTTCACTTCATCCACCCTGCTCCGATACGGTGTGTGACATCCTCATCTATCTCCCCATCCTTCTGGATTATAGATCCCAAATACTTGAAACTCTCTCTCCTGGAAATGACTTGCGTATCGAGTTTCACATCCCCGTCCGCCTCCTGGGTAACACCGCTGAACTTGCACTCCAAGTATCCTGTCTTGGTCCTGCGCAACTTGAAACCCTTAGACTCCAGGGTATGTCTCCAGACCTCCAGCTTCTCATTAATGCCACCTCGCGTCTCATCAATCAGGACTATGTCATCCGCATATAGCAAGCACCAAGGCACCTCCCCCTAACTGTGACGTGTCAAAGAATCCAATGCTAGGGAAAACAAAAATGGGCTAAGTGCTGATCCCTGATGTAACCCCATCTCAACTGGAAAGAAATCTGATTCTCCACCTACTGTCCTAACCCATGTCTTAGCTCCATCGTACATGTCCTGAATCACTCTAATATACGCTACAGGCACTTCTCTAGCCTCCAAATATCTCAATTGAACCACTCGGGGAACTTTGTCATAGGCCTTCTCCAGGTCAATGAACACCATGTGCAAATCCTTCTTCACCGCCCTGTATTGCTCCACCAATCTCCTCACAATATGAATGGGCTCAGTGGTCGACCGTCCCGGCATAAAACCAAACTGGTTCTCAAAAATGGACAAACACCTCCTTAGCCTCCCTTCAATCACCCTCTCCCACACTTTCATCTATGGCTTAACAACTTGATACCCCTATAGTTATTGCAGTTTTTGAACATCCCCCTTATTCTTGTATAACGGGATCATCGTGCTCTTCCTCCATTCTTCGGGCATCTTCTTCATCCTAAAAATGATGTTAAACAACCCAGCAAGCCATTCCAAGCCCTCTTAACCCACGCTCTTCCAGAATTCTACTAGGATCTCGACCGGCTCCGTTGCTCTACCCCTACTCATCCTGCGCATAGCCCCTACAACCTCCCCTACTCGAATACATCTACAGCACCCAAAATCTCGCTGCCGCTCCGAGTGCTCCAACTCCCCTAGCACAATGCCCCTATCTCCCTCTTCATTCAAAGCCTATGAAAGTAAGACTGTCATCTCTGCCTAATCTGACCCCCCCTCCAATAAAACTCTTCCCTCCTCATCTTTTATGCATCTCACTTGGTCCAGATCCCGGGCCTTCCGCTCCCTCACCTTTGCTAGTCTGTACAACTTCCTATGCCCGCCTTTATCCCCAATTTCTTTGTATAGACGACTAAACGAGGCGGTCTTAGCCGCAGTAACCGCCAACTTCGCCTCCTTCCTGGCCTTTTCATACCCCTACCTGTTAGCGCTCTTCTGCCCCTCATCAATACTCTCTACGAGCTTCAAATATGCCGCTTTCTTGGCTTCCACTTTCCTCAAAACCTCTTCGTTCCACCACCAGTCCCCTTTATGGCCACCAGAAAAACACTTTGAGACCCTAACACTTCTCTCGCCGCCTCTCTAATGCAATTATCTGTCATAGACCACATACAACTCGCATCCCCGCTACTCCTCCAGGCCTCCATAGCCAGCAACTTCTCCCCCAACTCCTGGGCCTTGTCCTTAGTCAATGCACCCTACCTGACTCTAGGTATACCATACTTAGCCCACTTTTTCCTCGTCCACCTGATCTCTAAGTCCATAATCAAAAGCATATGCTGGGTTATAAGATTCTCACTCGGGATGACCTTGCAATCCGTGCATAAACCTCTATCACATTTTCAGAGAAGTAGATAATCAATTTGGGTCCTGACCACCGTGCTCCAAAAAGTTATCAGGTGCTCCGCCTTCTTCGGGTAATATAAGTTAGCGATAACCAGCTCAAAAGCTTCAGTGTACTCCAGCAGCGAAGTACCTCTACCATTTCTGTCTCCAAAACCGAAACCACCATGCACATCATCATATCCCCCAGGAGACCTCCCAGTGTGGCTGTTAAAATCACCCCCTATATTAAGCTTCTCGGTGGACGATATACCCCACACCAACCCATCCAAATCTTCCCAGAAGGGTCTTTTAACCTCCTCACCCAAACCCATCTGAGGCGCATAAGCACTAACTACGTTCAGAGTATACCCTCCCTCGACTAACTTAATGGCTATCAACCTGTCATTTACCATCTTAACCTCAACCACTAGCTCCCTTAGATCCTTATCAACTAAAATGCCTACCCTGTTCTTCCCTCTCACCCTCCTTGAATACCACAACTCAAAACCATCCACCTTCCGAGCCCTGTTCCCCATCCATTTAGTCTCCTGGACACAAGTTATGTTAATCTTCCTCTTATGGAGTATCCTTGCTAACTCTATAGACTTTCCCGTTAGATTCCCTATGTTCCATGACCCCACTCTTAGCCTAGAAGGTGCCTTACCCCCTGCCACCGTTAGCTACCCCCCCCGCTCCGCTCGCTCGCCCCGAGGACATGACTTCACTCTATCATAATTCGGTGCGGCCACTAGACCAGCACAAAGCTACAAAAGAATAGACTAGAAAGGAATAAACTCAACAAAAACCTACCAGTACACAAGGTGTTAATAAGGGATCCGACTAAGCAGGGACCAATTATGTATCGGCTATAACACTAAGGAGAAAGACAGAGACCGATATAAGCAGACAAGTCTAACTAAATAAATTAAACAAGATACTATGGATGCCAAGGATACCGGCAAGCAAAAATGGAAAAAGAAAAAATAAAAAAATAAACTAAACAGAAACCTATAGGTGCACAAGTTACTAATAAGGGATCCGACTAAGCAGAGACCAACTATGTATTGGCTATAACACTAAGGGGAGAGACGGAGACCGAATAAGTAGACAAGTCTAACTAAATATAATTTAAACAAGATACTATGGATGTCAATGATACTGGCAAGCAAAAATGAAAAAATAACAATTAAAAAAAAATATAATAACAATAATACTAATAAAACAAAATACCAATATCACGGATGCCAGCTATAGAACAAAAGAACCTGGAGAAAGTTTTTGTGAAATTTATCGGAATTGCTAGTTTTGCTGCGTCCCATCGAAAAGCTGAACAGGAGTCACCGGAAGTAATGTAACTTGCCGGAATCCTCCCAGAAAAATATTGCACCTGCCCAAAAAAACAGAACACACCCCACACACATAAGGCGAAAGAGAGAAAGGGAAAAAAAAGAGAGCGAGGAAGAAGAAGACGGAGTAGGGGTCGCCGGAAAATGCAGAACGGGAAGAGTCGCCGGAAAACAAGGGTCGTCGGACTTGATGCAACTCTCCTGCACCCGCACGTCCCGGCCCCGACAGCGAGAGGGCCAGAAGCTACCAGAAGAGAAGATAAAGAAAAAAGAGGAGAGAGAAAGAGAAGGAGAGGGAGAGAGAAGGGAACTTACCTGTTTCCGCACCTGTGGTGGCGACGGCAACGGCGGAGCAGCAAGATGCCGGAGTGGCGCTGTTGTGTCACCGTCGCGAGGGGAGGGGGATGGAGCATGGGGGAGGGGATTGGAACGTTGGCAGGAGACGTTAGAAGGGGGAGAGAGAAAAGTCGGGGAGAGAGAAATTATGCAAAAGAAATTCCCTGGAAGTAAGTTTTTCAAAGGGCGATACCTTATTTATTTTAAATAAATACCCTTTTAAAAAATTATATTCCATAACTGCCTTTTGATTTTTATAGCTAAATACAGTAGCTTAAATACATCGAATATACTCTAAGAACCTAAAAACATAGCTATAGGAAGTAATATAGTAAATGATAGCTACAACTAGCTAATAAACACTAAAACATAATGGTTTATGAAAGTTTCTCTTTTTATATTCATGAAAAATTAGGAAAAATCAACCATGACATTCATGAGATATAAAAGTTTGATTTCTTCTTCTACAACTCATGATTAGCAAATATTTGATGCTATACAATTTTGAAAGAACACAAAGTTAATCTCTAAAGTAATGAACCAAGAGAGACATCAATGCAAGATTAATTTTATTTTCTTTCTCTGGGCTTAATATTAATATTTTTCCGATGTCAAGATTCTAGCCCCGCTATATGCATTTCTACCAATGATTAAAGGTTGTCTTACTATATGCTTTTCAATACATGATGTAGACATTATTCGCATGTTTAAAAGCTATACTTATAATTGTTTCGTACCAAAATGAAGATGAGTTAGCTTACACTTTTGATTACATGCATGAATTCATAGAGACAGTAATTTTCAAGTTCGCAGGATGTGAATTAGAGACTTACCTTAATACTTGAAAAATATTTTAAGATCTTGAAATTAAATAAATCCAATTCATATAAGCATTACTCTATTTTATATATATATATATATATATATATATATATATATATATATATATATATATATATATATA
>MU753906.1:26211-88564 GCA_026770625.1 Nicotiana glauca
ATCATACTGAAATACAAATTTGTTTACTGCTTTATTCTTATTCTCAGAAAGCCTATTATTCTTTTTTGGTCTCTTGATTATCAGTAACCCGATTTTTCATCTTAAATTCTAACTTTGACCAAAATATTATTTTTTGGTTAAACAATAGTCACAGCATAGTCGTCACCAAAGGATTTTCTTCATCACTTTCTCTTTCTCCTTGTAGCTAGTTCTCAAACACATGATTTATGCTTATGTGCCAAAATAGGTTTTGATCCCACCGATGGTTTTAAAAATAGAGAAATTTACACGTTATACAACTGATTCAAAATTTACGAATTTATATAAATACAATTTATTTTAAAACTTATAACTTTTCTTACCTTAATATATTCTTTTTGAAATTTTCTTACCTTAAACGTATCCAAATATATCTCTTTTAAGGTTATCTTTCACCAACATATATATTCATAAAAATTTCCCCCAATTTCTTCTTCTTTCGCCACTTTCATCTCTCTTGCATTCTCCTCTTGCCAGTCATCTCCTCCATTTATCTACGATAGAATAGCTATTCAATTTGTATATACACCAAAACCAAGATTAGATTGACATTTAAGCAATAAGGTTATCGGTTGCCATAACTGTCCATGTAAGGACATAACAGAAGTGGATTTGATTATGCATAAGGACAACGTGGATTCATCTCTGAAATACATAATCGTAACAACCCAATAGGTCATTGTGAGTTCTAAATTGATTTGAGGCATTAAATAGTTTTACGATCCAAAATCCCATCTAGTCATGATGACACCCCTAATATGCTAGGTAAGTCAAACAACAAATAGCACAACTCGAATGAAAGATCGTCAATAAACGATAAATAATATAGCAGGAACCCATGCAACTATCCCAAGTACGAGTAGTAAAAGTCATGAGCCACTAAAATTTTGATTTAGAATGCTGATATAAAGAAAATACAACATTTGTTTGAATATACATAAACAAAAGTATAAATCCTAAACTACCATGAATAAGTGGTAGCGTGTATCCAAAATGCTGGTAAAATTTCAATGCTAGCCTCAATCAATCAAAGCATCTCAACTCCAAGGTCTGTGCGCAAGGTGTAGAAATATAGCATGGGTACAATTGACTACATGTACTCAGTAAGTATATTGATTAACCTCAGTATAGCAGTGACGATATTTTTAAATCAAAATATACTAACTTACTTTACTTAACCTGCCACTCATTAACATATACATGTGCACGATAACAATACCAATATCGAAGTGTAAAGCAGTATATAGAGAAGATATATATAAAAGGCATATATATATTGCGGAGCTAGCACATAGACAAGATATGAAGTGAAAATCATGGATACACTCAAGTTATTTGTAAATAGACAAGAGATGCAAATTCCTACCACTGATCAGTTTTTCAGAATCCACATCAACTAGAAACCCTTTGGTTTCTCACAACCTGCATGTACGCTATCAAAAGAGAATCATGTGAGGACGGACCTAGGGAGATGGATCCTTATACACATGCTGCCTGAATAACTCACATGCCATAAATGCATGGACAACTCACGTAAGCAATCATAACAATTGCATAGACGACTCACGCGCCATAATCATAACAACCGTATGTATAACTCACATATCACACGGACAAATCACTTTCCATAATCATAACAATTTGTCACGACTCCAGAATCCCACCGTAGGTAGTCGTGATGGCACCTAGTCTCTAAGACTAGGTAAGTCTAACATACACCAAGATATGACATAAATAACGAGAAGCTGAAAAGTCTCATAATAACTTCATGCAGAATCACAATACAATATTCCCAAAACCGGTGAAACTGAGTCATAATCTCTACAAATATGTATTAAAATTTCTAATACAACTGTAACGATCCGACCGGTCGTTTTGAGATCTAGCGCATCGTTCAGCAGTCAGAGCTTCATTTCAGGTATTATGACTTGTACGCGCAGTCGGAATCGAATTTTGGGAAGTTCAGAGTTGATTTGGAAAGAGAATTATCATTTCGAAAGTTTAAAGTTGAATGAATTAACTAAGATTGGATTTTCAAGTAAACGACCTTGGAATCGGGATTTGAAGGGTCGAACAGGTTCGTACGATGATTTAGGACTTAAGTGTATGTCCGGATCGAGTTTTGAATGACCCGAGAGTATTTTGGCGCCTATTGTGGAAATTAGCATTTTGAAAGAAATTTCATAAGTTTGGGTTGAAGTGTATTTCAGTGATATCGATGTCTCTTTGGGATTCCGAGTTTGGGAGTAGCTCCGTGTCACGACCCGAATTTTCCACCATCGGGAGTCGTGATTGCACCTACTATCAGAGCTAGTCAAGCCAAATATCCAAAACCTTTCACTGATGACGTTTTAATAATATAAATAAACGGAAGCATTTTAAATAAGCGGAAGACTTTAAGCTTATATGACTGAATTAAAATTTGCAGAAGTTGAAACACATTTCTACCTAGAGTCTTGTGTCACTAGCTCACGGACTGCTATAGAGTACTAAAAACAAGTTTGAAATGATATTACATACTGTTTGTCTCGAAACAAAGAAAATAAACTAAAACATAGAAGGGACTCCGGCCTGCAAACGCTAGCTAGGCTACCTCGTGAGTCCCTGGACTGAAGACAGCTCCCGGGCAATCCTACTGCTGCTGTCCAAAAGCTGCTCCTGGATCTGTGCAAAAAGATGCACAAAGTGTAGCATCAGCACAACCGACCCCATGTGTTGGTAAGTGCCTGGCCTAACCTTGGCGAAGTAGTGACGAGGCTAGACAGGACCTACAAAAAACAACCTGTGCAGATATATTTATTCAAAGGCAACGGAAACAACAACAGAAAAACATCAAATAAAACTGGGAAGGGGCATGCTCGGGGGGAATATAGTGGAACCAGATCAACGAATATAACGACGAAACTACATCAATACTATGACTCATATAAGTGGTCGGCGCGCTACACGACCCCTTTCCAAAATTTATAAGTGGACGGCATGCCACACGTTCCCATTTTATAATTCATAAGTGGTCTGCGTGCCACACTATCCCATTTCATAATTCATAAGTGGTCGGCGTACCACACGATCCCATTTCATAATTCGTAAGTGGTCGGTGTGCGACACGATCCCATTTCATAATTCATAAGTGGTCGGCGTGCTACACGATCCCATTTCACAATATATAGTACACAAAATAATCCCGGGAAGGGAAAACACAGATAAACAGCTAAATCCCAACAAGGGAGCAACAATAACAAATTTTACATCCCGGCAAGGGATTAATCATATCACTTTCCATTTCTTTCATTTCCTACTCAATAGTATTTTTATCGTTCGATCCAACACTCCAAAGAATTTACAATTCATATCTAATCCTCATACTCTTCACATTATGTAGAATTTATCAATTAGAATGGAAGAGTCCCAAAAGTATCAGAACAAGCACAAACAAGGACCCACGGTCATGCTACACACCGGTGTATAGATACTCGTCACCATGCCTATACACCGTACTCGATCATTTAGCAATTAGCAATTAATAACACTNTAATTAATTCAATAGTATCAATTCGGGCTGAACAACATAATCCCATAGCCTAGGAATGAGTTTTCTAGCATTCTTCCAAAAATACCAAAATTTGACACCGGGCCCACATGGTCCAAACACGAGGCTCAAACCAAAACCTAGTCCCCCATAACCCCACGAGTCCAAATATATAATTTGTTTCAAGATTCGACCCCAAATTGAGGTAGAATCACCCAAAATTCTCAAAACCCTAACTCTACCCAAAACCCTTAATTTCTACTTTGAGTTCATGATTTAGACTTAGAAACTTGCTAATTAATGAAGGAAAAGTGAAGGAAATGAGTGGGGAATTACTTACCCAAGTGACCTTGAAGAATGGGAGCTTTAATGGCTTCCTAAAGCTTGGGAGAGAAGAGAGCTCGTGAGAAATTTGTGAAAAACCCGTGTGTACTGTTCTAGAAATTAAAAATATAACTGGGCAAAATTTTCCTTCGCGTTCGCGGAAAGAGGGTCGCGTTCGCGAAGGGTAGACTGGGCAATTCATCGCGTTCGCTTGAGGATCAACGCGAACGCGTAGAGGAAAATGCTGGGGGTCAAAGATTGGCCTACCCGAACGCGTGTTAAGGCAGGCGAACGTGATAGAGGACACAACAGAACATCGCGATCGCGATGGCCAGAACCGAACGCGATGAAGGGAAAATACTGGGGCCTGACTTTGCTTACCCGTTTGCGAGGGTCAAGACGCGAACGCGAAGGGGAAAATGCATAGAACTACGAGAACGCAAACCTAGTGATGCGAACACGATGAAGAAAACCCCTATGCAAAAATTGTAGAAAATCTGCTAACTTCTTAATTCCAAAACCACCCCGAACACCTCCGAAAACACACCCGAGCCCTCGGGGCTCCCAACCAAACACACACACTAACTCAACAACATCCCACGAACTTACTCGAGCGATCAAATCGCCAAAACAACATCAAAATCAATGAATCAAGCCTCAAATTCATCATTTTCATTTTAAACTTCTTAAACTTCTAACTTTAGATAATTAGGTCCGAAACACGTCAAACAACATCCGATTTCGACCAAACTTAACAGATAGGGCTTAACACATATTTAAGACTTGTATCGGGCGTCGGAACCAAAATACGATCCCGATACCTTAGTCTTTTAATCAATATTCATTTCTATTTTCCTTCATAATTTCAGAAAAATAATTTAACAGAAAAATTCTTTTACTCGGGTTCTAG
This sequence comes from Nicotiana glauca, assembly GCA_026770625.1. NCBI lineage: Eukaryota > Viridiplantae > Streptophyta > Magnoliopsida > Solanales > Solanaceae > Nicotiana > Nicotiana glauca. The sequence continues at coordinate 31,014 of MU753906.1, forward strand.
ACCTCGGATTTCGACTCCGGGCACATGCCCAATTCCCATATTTTTCTACGGACCCTCCGGGACCATCACATCATGGGTCCGGGTCTGTTTACCCAAAATGTTGACCAAAGTCAACATTAATCATATTAATATCAAAATTCTTCAAATTTTTCACAGATTTCATATATTTCACCATAAAAACTTTTTGGCTATGCGCCCGGACTACGCACGCCAATCGAGGCAAGTAAAAGTGAGGTTTTCAAGGCCTCGGAAGCACAGAATGAATGAGAAAATAGGTGATGACCCTTTAGGTCGTCACATCCTCCACCTCTAAAACAACCGTTCGTCCTCGAATGGACAAAAGAAAGAAGTACCTGAGCCAGGAAATAGAGGAGGATAACGGCTCTGCATATCAGACTCGAACTCCCAGATCGATGCCTCGGGAGGCTGACCTCTCCACTGGACACGCACTGAAGGAGAACTCTTCGACCTCAACTGTCCAACCTGTTGGTCTAGAATAGCTACCGACTCCTCTTCGTAAGACAGATCCTTGTCTAACTGGACAGTGCTGAAATCTAACACGTGGGTCGGATCGCCGTGATACCTCCGAAGCATGGACACATGATACACTGGATGCACGACTGACAAGTAGGTGGCAAGGCAGGTCTATAAGCCACCTCTCCCACACGATCTAGAATCTCAAATGGGCCAATGAACCTAGGGCTAAGCTTGCCCTTCTTCCCCGAATCTCATCACGCCCTTCATAGGTGATACACGGAGCAATACTCGCTCACCAACCATGAAAGCTACATCTCGAACCTTGCGATCTGCATAACTCTTTTGCCGTAACTGAGCCGAATAAAGCCTGTCCTAAATGATCTTGACCTTATCCAAGGCCTCCTGAACTAAATCTGTACCCAATAACTGAGCGTCTCCCAGCTCAAACCATCCGACTGGACACCGACATCACCTACCATACAACGCCTCATATGGAGCCATCTAAATGCTGGACTGGTAGCTGTTGTTGTAGGCGAACTCTACTAAAGGCAAAAACTAGTCCCACGAGCCTCCAAAATCAATGACACAGGCTCGGAGCATATCTTCCAATATCTGAATAGTCCTCTCGGACTGGCCGTCTGTCTGAGGATGGAACGTTGTGCTCAACTGAACCTGGGTGCCCAACTCCTGCTGTACTGCTCTCCAGAAGTGCGAGGTAAACTGCGTACCCCGGCCCGAAATGATAGATGCCGGCACCCCATGAAGGCGAACAATCTCTCGGATGCAGATCTCAGCTAACCTTTCCGATGAATAGGTGGCTGCAACAGGAATAAAATGCGCTGACTTGGTCACCCTATTAACAATGACCCAAATAGCATCAAACTTCTTCCGAGTCATCGGAAGTCCAGTAATGAAATCCATGGTAATCCTCTCCCACTTCCACTCGGGAAGCTCAATCCTTTGAAATAACCCACCAGGCCTCTGATGCTCATACTTGACCTGCTGACAGTTCAAACACCGAGCCACATATGCAACAATATATTTATTCATCTTACGCCACTAATAATGCTGTCATAAGTCCTGATACATCTTCACGGCGCCCGAGTGAATAGAATACCACGAACTATAAGCCTTCGCTAAGATCAACTCTCGAATCCAACTGACATTGGGCACACAAACTCGCCCCTGCAACCTCAAAACACCATCCTCATCTAAGGTCACCTTCATGGCACCTCCACCCTGCATCGTGTCTCTCAGGACACACAAATGAGGATCATCAAACTGCCGATCACGAATACGCTCCAATAATGAAGAACGAGCGACCATGCAAGCTAACACTCTGCTAGGCTCAGAAATATCCAACCTCACAAATCGATTGGCCAGGGCCTGAATATCCAAGGCAAGCAGTCTCTGGCTGACCGGAACATAAGCAAGACTACCCATGCTGGCAGACTTCCTACTCAAAGCATCGGCCACTACATTGGCTCTCCCCGGGTGGTACAAAATAGTAACATCATAATCCTTCAATAGCTCCAACCACCTCCGCTGCCTCAAGTTCAACTCCTTTTGCTTGAACAAGTACTGCAGACTCTTGTGATCTGTGTACACCTCACACGTCACACCATATAGATAATGCTCCAAATCTTCAAAGCATGAACAATGGCTGCCAACTCTAGATCATGGACCAGATAATTCTTCTCGTGGATCTTCAATTGCCTCGAAGCATAAGCAATGAATCTGCCATCCTGCATCAATACCACACCAAGCCCAATACGGGAAACATCACAATAAACTGTATAAGGCCCTGAACCTGTGGGAAAAACCAATATCGGTGCCGTAGTCAGAGCTGTCTTGAGCTTGTGAAAGCTCTCCTCACACTCGTTTGACCATCTGAACTAAGCACCCTTCTGGGTCAATATGGTCATCAGGGCTGCTATAGATTAAAACACCTACACAAACCGACGGTAATAACTTGCTAACCCCAAAAAACTCCGAATCTCGGTCGCTGAAGCTGGTCGAGGCCAATCCTTGACTACTTCAATCTTCTTCGGGTCTACCTGAATACCTTCTGCTGATACGACATGACCCAGAAATGCAACTGAACTCAACCAGAACTCGCACTTCGAGAACTGAGCATACAACTGACTATCCTTCAGAGTCTGAAGAACCACTCTGAGGTGCTGCTCGTGCTCCTCTTGGCTGCGGGATTACACCAGAATATCATCAATAAAAACTATCACGAACAAGTCTAGATAAGGCCTGAATACTCGGTTCATCAACTCCATAAATGTTGCTGGGGCATTGGTCAACCCGAATGACATGACCAAAAACTCATAATGCCCATACCGAGTGCGAAATGCTGTCTTAGGGACATCGAACGCCCTAATCCTCAGTTGATGGTAGCCAGATCTCAAGTCTATCTTTGAAAACACCTTCGCACCCTGAAGCTGGTCAAACAAATCATCAATCCTCGGTAGTGGATAATTGTTCTTAATCGTCACCTTGTTCAATTGCCAGTAATCAATGCACATCCTCATCGATCCATCCTTTTTCTTCACAAATAACACCGGCGCATACCAAGGAGAAACACTAGTCCTGATAAAACCCTTCTCTAGTAAATCTTGCAACTGGTCCTTTAACTCCTTCAACTCTGGCGGGGCCATGCGATACGGCAGAATAGAAATGGGCTGCGTGCCTGGTTCCAGATCAATACAGAAATCAATATCCCTGTCGGGCGGCATACCCGACAGGTCTGAAGGGAAAACCTCGGGGAACTCCTGAACGATAGGAACAGAGTCAATAGAAGGAACCTATGTGCTGAATCGCGAACATATGCCAAATAAGCTAAACAACCTTTCTCGACCATGCATCGAGCCTTTAAATGTGAAATAACACTACGGGTGGCATGACTTGGGGTCCCGCTCTACTCCAATTGGGGCAAATCTGGCAAAGCCAAGGTCACAGTCTTGGCGTGACAGTCCAAGATAGCATGATACGGGGACAACCAATCCATCCCTAATATAACATCAAAATCCACCATTTCTAAAAGTAGTAAATCAACACCGGTCTCAAGACCCTAAAACACTACCACACAAGAAACGACGAACTCGTTCGACCACTATAGAATCACCCACTGGTGTAGATACATAAATAGGGATGCCCAAAGCATCACTAGGCATAGCCAAGTAGGGTGCAAAATAGGACGACACATATGAACACGTAGACCCAGGGTCAAATAGCACTGAAGAATCCCTATCACAGACCAGAATAGTACCTGTAATGACAACATCTGAAGACTCAGCCTCAGGCCTGGCTGGCAAAGCATAACACCGGGGCTGGGCCCCACCTCCCTAAACTATGTCTCTGGGTCAATCGGCTACTGGTTGACCCCTACCTATGCCGGTTCGAGCTCCACCTCTACGGTCTCTACCTCCACCTCTATGATCCCTACCCCCACCTCTAGCTGGCTGGGTGGCCTATGGATCACCTGACGCCTGAATCATAGGACGAGCACCCTGCTGCTGAGAGCTGTTAGAAGCTCGAGGGCAATAACTGGCAATGTGTCTCATGTCGCTACGAGTGTAACATGCCCTCGACTGTTGAGAATAACGAAGTGGTGGTACGCTGATAGGTGCTGATGGTGAACTGAAAAGCTGCTGGTCGGAACACTGCGACTGAGAGCCACGGACATCGGAAGTACCATGAGAAATCTGAAGAGCTGACTGAAAGGGCCTCGGTGAATGGTCTCTACCATAAGAATCCCTACCTCTAGATGAGGCACCACTAAACCTACCAGAATGACGAGGCCTCTTATCCAACACCTATCCACCTCCCCGTGCGAGGGCCATCTCAACTCGACGGGCCGCATTGGCCGCCTCCTGAAAGGAAATATCACTACCAGCTCTCATAGCCATCTGGAGACGGATCGACTGAATCAATCCATCAATAAATCTCAGAACCCTCTCTCGCACTGTGGGGAGTATCACAATAGCATGGCGTGCCAAGTCAATAAACCGAGTCTCATATTATGTAACTGTCATGGAGCCCTGCCGGAGGCACTCAAACTGCCTGCGAAGTGCCTCTCGCTGAGTGACCGGGAGAAACTTCTCCAAAAATAACTCCGCAAACTGATCCCATGTCAATGCTAGAGACCTTGCTGGTCTAGATAGGCAATAAGCCCTCCACCAGGTCTTGGCGGATCCTGCAAGATGGAAGGTGGCAAAATTGACCCCGTTGGTCTCCATTATACCCATGGTCCTAAGGATCTCATGACAGCTGAATAAGAAATCCTGTGGGTCCTCTGATGAAGCACCGCTAAAGGTGGTGGTGAAGAGCTTGGAGAACCTATCAAGTCTCCACAAGGCATCCGAAGACATAGCCGCTCCATCACCAGCCTAGGCTGCAATACCTGGCTGAGCTGCCACAGCTGGCTGAACCACTGGGACATGAGTCTGGGGAGCTACCTGCTCCGGAGTATGTATAGCAGGAGTCTGAACCCCTCATCCAGCCTGAGAAGTGGCTGGTGCTATTGGCAGCAAACCCGCTTTAATGACACTCTCCATAAAGCCTGCCAATCTGACTAGAGCGTCTTAAAGATCTGGGGTGACCATGACCCCTCCTGGGACCTGAGCTGGGCCCACCGGATTTGCTGGGGCTGGAACCTCCTCATTATAGTCAATATGAGGCTCCACCTCTGGAACTGCTACCCGGGTTGAGCTCTGCCCCTGCCTCGGCCTCTAGCACGTCCTCGGCCTCTGCCCCTCGCAGGAACTACTGTTGGGGGTTCAGGCTGCTGCGCGGTAGAAGAGAAAGCACGTGTTCTCGCCATCTGCGAAAGAACAGAGTAGAAAGACAATCAGTATTTGAGAAACAGAATCGCACGAGAAGAAAGAACAAAAGTGAAACTTTTCCTAACTCCGTAGCCTCTAGGGGATAAATACAGACGTCTCCGTACCGATCCCTCAGACTCTACCAAGTTTGCCCATGAGTAGCGAGACCTATGTAACCTAGAGCTCTGATACCAACTTGTCACGATCCGGATTTCCCACCATCGGGAGTCGTGATGGAGCCTACTGTCGGAGCTAGGCAAGTCAAATATCCGAAACCTTTCACTGATGACATTTTAATAATATAAATAAATGGAAGCATTTTAAATAAGCGGAAGACTTTAAGCTTATATAACTGAATTAAAATTTGCAGAAGTTGAAACACATTTCTAACTAGAGTCTGGTGTCACTAGCTCACAGACTGCTATAAAGTACTAAAAACAAGTCTGAAATGATATTACATACTATTTGTTTGGAAACAAAGAAAACCAGCTAAAACATAGAAGGGACTTCGGCCTGCGAATTCCAGCTAGGCTACCTCGTGAGTCCCTGGACTGAAGATAGCTCCCGGGCAATCCTACTGCTGCTATCCAAAAGCTGCCCCTGGATCTGTGCAAAAAGATGCACAAAGTGTAGCATCAGCACAACTGACGCCATGTGATGGTAAGTGCCTGGCCTAACCCCAGCGAAGTAGTGACGAGGCTAGACAGGACCTACCAAAAACAACCTGTACAGATATATTTATACAAAGGCAACGGAAACAACAACAAAAAAACATCAAATAAAACTAGGAAGGGACATGCTCGAGGGGAATACAGTGGAACCAGATCAACGGATATAACGACAAAACTACATCAATACTATGACTCATATAAGTGGTCGGTGTGCCACACGATCCCATTCCAAAATTTATAAGTGAATGGCATGCCACACTATCCCATTACATAATTCATAAGTGGTCGGCGTGCCACACGATCCCATTTCATAATTCATAAGTGGTCGTCGTGCCGCACGATCCCATTTAATAATTCATAAGTGGTCGGCGTGCCACACGATCCCATTTCATAATTTATAAGTGGTCGGCATGCCACACGATCCCATTTCACAAAATATAGTACACAAAATAATCCCGGCAAGGGAAAACGTAGATAAACAGCTAAATCCTGGCAAGGGAACAACAATAACAACTTTCACATCCCAGCAAGGGAGATAATCATTATACTCAAACCATCCCGACATGGGATTAATCATATATCTTTCCATTTCTTTCATTTCCTACTCAATAGTATTTTTATCGTTCGAGCCAACACTCCAAAGAATTTACAATTCATATCTAATCCTCATACTCTTCACATTATGTAGAATTCATCAATTAACATGGAAGAGGCCCAAAAATATCAGAATAAGCACAAAAAAGGACCCAGGGTCATACTACACACCAGTGTATAGATACTCGTCACCGTACTCGATCATTTAGTAATTAGCAATTAATAACACTCTGATCCTATTCCCTCAAGCCAAAGTTAGATCAAACACTTACCTCGGTCCAAAAAATAGCAATCAACTCTCCAATACCGCCTTTCCTCTACAATCCGACTCCGAAACAATGGTATCTAGGCATAATTAATTCAATAATATCAATTTGGGCTCAACAACATAATCCCATAGCCTAGGAATGAGTTTTCTAGCATTCTTCCAAAAATACCAAAATTTGACACCAGGCCCATATGGTCCAAACACGAGGCTCGGACCAAAACCTAGTCACCCATAACCCCACGAGTTCAAATATATAATTTTTTTCAAGATTCGACCCCAAATTGAGGTTGAATCACCCAAAATTCTCAAAACCCTAACTCTACCCAAAACCCTTAATTTCTACTTTGATTTCATGATTTAGACTTAGAAACTTGTTAATTAATGAAGGAAAAGGGAAGGAAATGAGTGGGGAATTACTTACCCAAGTGACCTTGAAGAATGGGAGCTTTAAGGCTTCGTAAAGCTTGGGAGAGAAGAGAGCTCGTGAGAAATTTTGTCAAAAACCCGTGTATACTGTTCTGGAAATTAAAAATATAACTGGGCAAAATTTCCCTTCGTGTTCGCGGGACGAGGGTCGCGTTCGCGAAGGGTAGACTGGGCAATTCATCGCGTTCGCGTGAGGATCAACGTGAACGCGTAGAGGAAAATGTTGGGGGTCCAAGATTGGCCTACGCGAACGCGATAGAGGACACAACAGAACATCACGATCGTGATGGCCAGAACGCGAACGCAATGAAGGGAAAATACTGGGGACTGAATTCGGATTACGCGTTCGCGAGGGTCAAGACGCGAACGCGAAGGGGGAAAAGCACAGAACTACGCGAGCGTGAACCTAGTGATGCGAACGTGATGAAGAAAACCCCTGTGCAAAAATTGCATAAAATCTGCTAACTTCTTAAGTCCAAAACCACCCCGAACACCTTTGAAAACACACCCGAGCCCTCGGGGCTCCCAATCAAACACACACACTAACTCAACAACATCCCACGAACTTACTCGAGCGATCAAATCTCCAAAACGACATCCAAATCAATGAATCAAGCCTCAAAATCATCATTTCATTTCAAACTTCGTAAACTTCTAACTTTAGATAATTAGGTTCGAAAATTCACAGAAAGCGCTTAACACATATTTAAGACTTGTACCGAGCGTAGGAACCAAAATACGAGCCTGATACCTTAGTCTTTTAATCAATATTCATTTCCATTTTTCTTAATAATTTCAGAAAAATTCTTTGACTTGGGTTCTAGACCTCGGATTTCAACTCCGGGCACATGCCTGAGTCCCATATTTTTCTACGGAACCGGGACCGTCATATCACGGTTCTGGGTCCGTTTACCCAAAACGTTGACCAAAGGCAACTTATTCATATTTATATCAAAATTCTTCACAGTTTCACAGATTTCACATATTTCAACATAAAAACTTTTAGGCAACGCGCTCAGACTGAGCACGCCAATCGAGGTAAGTAAAAGTGAGGTTTTCAAGGCCTTGAAAGCATGGAACGAATGAGGAAACAGGTGATGACCCTTTGGGTCATCACACTTTGTGTGGTGATTTTGGAGTTGGGAGCGCGATCAGAAGTGAATTCGGAGGTCCGTATGTCATTTTTGAGCCATTTGGCTAAAGATAAAAATTTTAATGTTTTTGAGAAGTTTGACCGGAAGTGGACTTTTAGATATTGGGGTCGGAATCTAATTCTGAAAGCTAGAGTAGGTCCATAATGTCGAATATGACTTGTGTGCAAAATTTGAGGTCAATCAGGCATGATTTGGTAGGTTTAAACATCGAAAATAGAAGTTTGAAATTCTAAAGTTCATTAAGTTTGGATTGGAGGTCGACTCATGATTTTAGTGTTGTTTGATATGATTTGAGGCCTTGAGCAAGTCCATAACGTGTTTTGGTATTGGTTTGTAGGTTTAGTTGAGGTCCGTGGGGCTTAAGGTGGATTCCGGGTGATTAACGGATCGAATTTTGAAATTTTGTATAGCTAAAAGGTCTGGTTGCTGGTATAACCGCTTCTGCGGTGGGTTAACCGCAGAAGCGGCCCCGCAGAAGTGGGGAATGGATATGTAGAAGCGGTTGGAGGTGAAGGGAGCTGGGACCGCAGATGCGGTCATATTTCCGCAGAAGCGGGACCACACTTGTGGAAGGAGGAGCGCAGAAGAAGATTTTGGTTAGGGGCTCGTGGACCGCAGATGCGGTCAAGGTTCTGCAAAAGCGGGACCGCACCTGCGGAAGGAGGAACACAAAAGCGGATAAAGGGCGGCCTAGGGAGGACCGCAGAAATGGTATTTTAACCGTACCTGCGGAATAGCAGAAGCGGTCAAGGGACTGCAGGTGTGGAAATTGCTAAGGCAGTGAGGTCTTTTAAGATTGGGGGTTGGGTTCATTTCAACCCCATTTTTCTTCCATTGGAGCCGATTGGGAGTAGCTTTGAGGTGTCATTTTCATCACTCGTCATGAAGTAAGTAGTTTATGCTACCTTTGAGTTACATACAAATTTTATATATGGATTTAGGCAAGGAATTTGTAGAAAACTTGGGGTTTGAGGGAAGACCTAGAAGACTAGTATTCTTGGATTTTGACCACGATTTTTGGTATGGACTTAAGATAAAATTATATATTTATGTTCTTGAGTTCTTGGGTAAAATTGATCTTCGAGAAATTTCAGATTCCGGGCATGTGGGCCCGAGGACATTTTTGTCAACTCTTCGATCGGGGTTAGGAATTGTATTAAATTGGATTATAAAGAGTACCTTAGCATATATTAATGGGTTTACATAATTATTGGCTAGTTTTGGAGCGTTGTGCATCGATTCGCGGAAGGGCGTGGAATGCCGATTATGGAACTTTGGAGCGAGGTGAGTCTCCTTTCTAACCTTGTAAGATGGAATTGTCCCCATATGTGAGCTAATTGGTTATGTGCTCCTATTTGTGGGGGCTACGTACGCACGAGGTGACGAGAGTCCGTGCGTAGCTACTATTATGCTATTGTCCGGGTAGTTTAGGACCCTAATCATGCTATATTTGGAATATCTGTAACCTTAGTGACAACTTGAATTGCTTAAATACTATTGAATTAGTAAATGAATTTATAAAAAGGATTAAACTTTATTTTTTTTCTTAAATTGTTAAAAGAGAATTGGCTTTTGTTTGGATATATGTTCTCCGATAAATTCCTAATTGGATATTTGAGCATGTATTTCGATGTGCACCGGCATCGCACATATGATTCGCGAGTAGGGTATTTATTTATTTTATGTTGACCGCATCGCATGATAGTTCGCGAGCGGGATAAATAGATGCATCTATGGTTCGAGCCGTTCGACCCTCGGCAGTGCATAGTTTGCATTTATTTTGGAGCGGGCCGTCGACCTCGGCATGATATGCACATGCTTACATTGCTTGCTTGAATATTAAATGTTGATATTGCCTTTTCATGGCCTGATATAAATCGATAAAGATATTGAAAAGTAAATCTTGAAAATCCTTATTAATTGATAAAGGTGATTACCTATGTTCCGACTTGTGAGTTAGAACTGCTATATAAATTCACGATTTGCGCACGTGTTATTATATTATCATTCGACCACTAGCAAGTGTTAAAGTCGACCTCTCATCTCTACAACTTCAAGATTAGACTGGATACTTGCTGAGTACACGTTGTTTTCGTATTCATACTACACTTCTGTGCATTTTTGTTGCACAGGTATATGTAACTCTAGCGGCCTACTGGGCGTAGCAGCACGGATGATTCTGGGACTAGGTGAGTAGCATTATTCGAGGCAGTCCATAGCTAGTATAGTCCCTTCTAGTATATTGTGTTTACTTCCTGTCCACTGTATTTCGGACGGATGTTGTATTTTATTTCCTCATTAGTAGATGCTCATGCACTTGTGACACCGGGTTCTGGGATGGTTTTTGAATATTTTGTACCAATTGCTTATCGTTTAATTTAAAGTGAAGCAGTTATCTCTTTTTATTTATAAAAATTGAAGTAAAATCTTAGTTTTCAAGATTGTTAAAAGTAAGAACTTTATCAAGTAATTTGGTTGGCTTGCCTGACAGCAGTGTCAGGCGCGACCACGACCCTTATTGGACTTTGGGTCATGACAACAACACTAGCTGATAATAGGATAAATCGTAATAAGGAAATGGTAGAAGGTGGCTACGAGGTCTGCAAGCATCAGGTAGGTATACCTTGAAGTCTCCAGAAGTAACTGAATAATCACTAGCGTCGGCACGAGAAGATTTACTTGGATTTTCACAAAAATATACAGAAGCTAAGTGTGAGTGCAACCATAACGAAACCTAATAAGTATTAGGCTTAACTTAGATAGAATAGTGACGAGGATAGGTCAAGACACCTACTAGGATAAGAAGAGCTAAATGGAATATAGTATAATCTAATAATGGAAAACGAGAAAAATAAATGACAATAAAGTAGAACAATAACATAAGCTAACAATGGAATTTAAGATGGTAAAGGTAACACGAAGTGAACACATGATGAGAACAACAAGTAATCAAATGTAGATAGATATAAGGTAGACAATGAAGATACCACAAGAATGGTTCAACCAACGAGCCTTTTTAACATAAAATGTACAACAATAATCACAATCAAGGTACCATACCTCATAAACTCATTTCACAATCTCATTCACAATCATTCATTATATCGCCGCATGAACCTTACATGTTGATATTTAAAAAAAACATTTTTCCCGAAATAGCTACACGGGTTTTGCCCCCTAATGTCGCCACGTGGCTTCAAGTAATTCCTTTACTAGAAACACGCACATAAATTTCACCTTATGTTACTACATGGACATCAACCACTATCCTTAAATTGCCACATGCGCATTAATATCACAACACAATAACAACTCGCACCACATATGCCCAGATGCCATGACTTGCCAAAAATTAACAATAACAATATTACACAATATATAGCCAACGGCTCAACCACAATGTGTATAAGAATCTCAATAATAACAAAATGAATTGGAAAATATTCAACAATGAAATATATCCTAGAAATCAACTACTTTAACCTCAATGTGATAATAGCTTTCACAACTTCAACATCAATAACTCAACAAGAAGATATTCCCGCGAAATGATAACTTGATGTATGAGTAATTCAACAATAAGGGAGGTAAAAAGTCAATAATAGAGGTAACAACTTCAACTAAAGCATGTCAGAGAAAACATAACAATAAAAGATAGAACAAGTGCGAATAACGTCAAATATAGCATGTGAGAGTAAATTTAACACTAAAAGATATAACATGTTATGACAAATTCGATTAAATGCATGAAAGAGGTCTAAAGTCTAAACCTGTCAAATACCATATATAGCCCCTGTACACATTCTTTACCTCGTGTACATGTCTTCCACATAATACAAATAACAAAATCAATCCAAATTCTAAGGGGTAGTTCCTCCATACAAAGTTAGACAAGATACTTATCTCAACTAGGCCAAATCAACCCTCAAAATAGCTTTTCCCCTAAAATTTGCCTCCACACGGCTCAAATCTAACCAGAAAAGACTTAATATCATCAAACAATGCAAGGGAAACCAATTACGATAGATAAAGCTATGATCTTTACACAATTTTCTAAAAGTCAACAAAAGTCAACCCCAGACCAGCCCGGTCAGAACCCGAGTCCAAGGATAGATTCCGACTAACCATAACTCCAGGAGTCCATATATGTGTTTTATTTTCAAATCCGAGTCCAAATCGACTTTCGAACTCCAAATTTTTATTTTTTCAAAACTTTGGCAAAAATCCTCAAATTTCCTCTTTGATTCTCCTAAATTTGATGTTAAATCAAAGATATAACCATGAAATATAGTTGTAAATTGATTAGAATCAGTTAACAAATGTTTGTATATAAAAATCCCCTCTCCAAATCGGATCCTACCGAGTCTAGGCTTCTAAAATGAGAGATAATGCGATGAAATCCGAACTTTCCAACCTGTTGTTCAGTTGCACATGTCGCAATATAGGGAAGATATGCAAATAATTTAGATAAACAACTAAGAAATATTGCAAATAAAGAAGAAATGAAATAATCAAAAATATATCCATTGAGGTGCGCAACCCGATCCAAGTAGAAATCACCTCACGGATCTCAGGCCCACATCAGAATCTCAGTAATCAAACCAAACTAGTAACCAGCTCTCCCAAAGCTCACATCAACCAAAAGCCCATCAGTTTCTCACAATCCGCATGTATACCATCAAGATAGCAACATGAGAGGGTGACCCTAGGGGGATGGATCCGTATCCACATATTGCACAGACAACTCACGTGCCAAAAATATCAATATCTGGACCGCACAGACGACTCACGTGCTAAAAATATAACTACTGCACGGACAACTCACGTACTAATAATCACAATTTCTCAGCGTGGTCACAGGCTCCATATCACAATCCGTCCGGCGTGGATCACAATCCACTTGGCTTGGTCACAAAACCAATATCATAATTCGCTCGACGTGGTCACAGGCTACCACTCCAAACCATGTCAAACATAAAGTAGATATGTAAGAATATATGTACATGATCAAAGAACATCAAATTTCATAATCCTAGACTGGTATAAGTTCCATGATAGGGATTATGCTTGTGCAAGTTTGATATCATAGCTCATAACATGTGAATACATCAATAAATAACATCTATCAGGCTAAATCAAGAGATTAAACTCTATGAAACCTCAACATGGATCAAATAGCTCACAATAGGGGGTGAAAATAAGAGATACAACATACTATGAGGCTTATCAATAAATTTAAGGCATGTCATAGGTTAAGCACTACCTCGAGCATGGATAAATACCCCGGTGCTCACACATGGGCTCAACCTCCACACATATACGCACCCATAGCACGTAGCTATCACTAATAACTCAGGCAACTAGTGCCTCAACCAAGTTTAGATAGGATACTTACCTTAAGCAAGCCAAATCAAATGTCGAGCAAGCAAAATAATACTTTAGAAACGCCATCCCACGCGAATCGACCACCGAACTACTCAAAACTAGCCAAAAAAAACTCAATATTATCAAATAATGCCAAGGGAAACAAACCCAAATAAAAAAAGGTCGAAAGTTTAATAAAATACTCAAGGTCAACCAAAAAGTCAACCCGAGCCTGCACCTAGGAACCTGACAAAACTCACAGATTCTGACAACCCATTCGAATACAAGTCAAATCATACTAATATCACTCAAATCCGACTTTAAATCAATGTTCAAAACTCAATTATTCACTTTAGGAAGTTTATGCAGAACCCCATATTTCTCTTTTAAAATTACCAATCAAATACTAATATCAAGGATGAATCGTGGAATATAATCAAAACCAAGTAAAAAATACTTATCCCAATCTATGTGATTAAAATCCCCCCAAAAATTTCCCAAATCCGAGCTCTAGATCCTAAATTGTGATAAAATAACTCTAACTCTCGAAATAAATTGGATCATCCCAGGAATCTCTATATTTGCGGAAAAAAGGCCGCACCTACGCCGTCGCTTTTGCAACAAGAACCTTGATTCTGCGAGTAACACATAAAATCCCAACCTCTCGCACCTGCGGAAGATCCTCTGCTTATGCAACGTCACAGTTGCGAGAAAAGCTCTATATCTGCGATACCAGTCCCACACTCACCTTACACATCTGTGATCCCAGAAGTGCACATGCGCCCCCGCATCTACGACCCCCTTTCGCAATCGCGCTCCTTCTACTGCGCTCATCCCACCGCATCTGCGGTTCCTTCCTTCCCCAGCCAACTTCTCCTCTGCAATAGAAATTTCACATCTACGGGCTCTCAATAGCAACCAACCCTCTGCAGATGCGGACACACAAGAACTAGAACCTTAAGCCAAGATAACATGGCCCAAAATGATCCGGAACCTATTCGAAACACATCCGAGCCCCTCAGGACCCTGTCCGAACATACCAACAAGTTTCAAAACATAACATATTTGAGGCCTCAAATTACACATAACAACATAAAAACCATGAATCGCACCTCAAATCAAACTTAATGAACTTTTGAACTTTTAACTTTCAAAACTCGTACCGAACCATATCAAATCAACTCGAAATGACCTCAAATTTTGCACACAAGTCCCAAATGATATAAAAATTTGTTCCAACTCCCATAAACCCAATTCAAACCCTATAACATCGAAGTCAACTACCGGTCAAATCTATGAACTTTTCAAAGCTTCAAATTTTCAACTTTTACTGAATAGTGCCGAAACATTATAGGAGAATCCAAATGTCAATCCAGGCATACAACCAAGTCCAAAATCACCATCCAGACCCAATGGACTCTGATCCGAGGTCAAATACACAAAATTGAAACTTGGTCAACTCTTCCAACTTAAACCTTCCTAGTAGATAATCATCCATCCAAATCAATCCCAAATTAGCCAAAAACCAAAATCGACGATACACACAAGCCATAATATATCGTACGAAGCTACTCATGCCCTCAAACCACCAAAAGGAATTGCAATGCTCAAAACGATCGATCATGTGGTTACATTCTCCCTCACTTAAACATATATTCATCCTTGAACGTGCCAAGAGTTGTTCTAAAGCCATCAAATCACTGTATAAACTCACCACACACATACCCATAAGTGATTCCAAGTCACCCCAATCCATATAAGCTTGACATCACATCCTAAATGAAGATCCTTACATTAACCTTAATCTATAAATTATGGAACCCAATTTTAGATAAGACCACTCGTGAGCAAAAGATATCTTTAACGTACTCTGCTTAGTCAAAATTCAGCATATAGGGAAGATATGCAAATAATTCAGATAAACAACCAAGAAATATTGCAAATAAAGAAGAAATACAATAATCAAATATCGATCTGTTGTGGTGCGCAACCAGATCCATATGGAAATCACCCCACGGCTCTCAGGACCACATTAGAATATCATTAATCAAACCAAACTAGCAACCAGCTCTCCTAGAGCTCACATCCATCGATATCTCACAATCCGTGTGTACACTATCAAGAGAGAAACATGAGAGGGTGATCCTAGGGGGATGGATTTGTATCCACACGATGCATGGGAAACTCATGTGCTGTACGGACAACTCACGTGCTAATAATATAACAAACACACGAAAAACTCACGTGCTAATACTCACAATTTTCCCAGCGTGGTCACCTACTCAATATTATAATCTACCAGGCATGGTCACAAGCACAATATCACATTCCGCCCGGCGTGGTCACATGCACAATATCACAATCCGCCTGGCGTGGTCACATGTACAATATCACAATTCGCCCGCTGTGGTCACAGGCTCTCAATCCAAACCATGTCACAAATAAAGTAGATATGAAAAAATACATATACATGATCAAAGAACATCAAATTTCAATAATCCTGGACTGGTATAAGTGACATGCTAAGGTATATGCATGTGTTAGTGCGATATCATAGCTCAGAACAGGTGAATACATTACAAAATAGGAGCTATCAAGCTAAATCAGGAGATTAACCTCTATGCAACCTCAAACATGGCTCAAATAGCTCACAGTGGGGAGTACAAATAAGAGATAAATCACAGTCTGAGGCTTATCAATTAATTTAAGGCATGTCATAGCCTAATCACTACCCCAAGCATAGATAAATACCCTGGTGCTCGCACATAAGCTCAACCCCTACACATATGCGCACTCATAGAACATAGCTATTATTAATAACTCCGGAAACTAGTGCCTCAACCAAGTTTAGATAGGATACTTACCTCAAGCAAGCCAAATCAAATGCCTAGCAAGCCAAACAATACTCTAGAAATGCAACAAATCGACCTCCGAATGACTCGAAACTAGCCAAAAGTAACTCAAACCCAAATGAGAAAGGCCAAATCTTTAATCAAATACTTAAATTCAACCAAATAGTTAACTCGGGCCCGTACCTCTGAACCCGAGAAAACTCGTAAATTGTAATAAGCCATTCGAATACAAGTCCAACTAGGCTAATTTTACTCAAATCTGACTCCGAATCGATATTCAAAACTCAATTATTTACTTTAGGAAAGTTTATGCAAAACAACCCAATTTCTCTTTAAAATCATTAATCAAATACCAAAATCGAAGATTGAATCATGGGAGTCAAAACTACTTACCCCAATCCATGTGGTTAAAATTCCCTCCAAAATCGCCCAAATACGAGCTCTAAATCCCAAATTGTCATAAAATAACTAACCCTCGAAATAAATAGGATCTGCCCAGGTATCTCCACATTTTCGGACAAAAGGTCGCCCTTACAGCATCGCTTTTGCGACAAGAACCTCGCTTCTGCGAGTAACACATAAAATCCCGACCTCTCGCACTTACGTAAGATCCTGCGCTTTAGCGATGTTGCAGGTGCAAAGAAAGTTGTGCATCTGCGATACCAGTCCCACAGCCAACCTTCCGCATCCGCGGTCCCAGAAGTACACCTGCGCACCCGCATCTACGACTCCATTCAATGGATGCACTCCCGCTTATGTGCTCATCCCACCGCATCTACGGTTCCTTCATTCCCCAGACAACTTCACCTTTGTGACATAAATTTTGCATTTGTAGCCTCGCATCTATGACCAGCCCTCTGCCAATGCGGACACACTAGAACCAGAACCTTCAGCCAAGCCAACATAGCCCAAAATGATCCGGAATCGATTTGAAACACACCCGAGCTCCTCGGGACCCCTTCCGATTATACCAAAAAGTTTGAATTAATAAATTGGACCTGCCCAAGGCCTCAAATTCAACATAAGAACATCAAGACCATGAATTGCACCTCAAATAAAACTTAATGAACTCTTGAATTTTCAGTTTCCAAAACTCGTGCCAACCATATCAAATCAGCTCGGAATGACCTCAAATATTGCACACAAGTCCTAAATGACATATCTAATCTATTCCAATTGCTGGAACAATAATTTAGACCCTATAATATCGAATTCATCTCTCGATCAAATCTATGAACTTTCCAAAGCTTCTAATTTCCAACTTTTGCCAAATAGTGCCGAAAACATCTAGGAACATCTAAATGCCAATCCGCGCGTGCGTCCAAGTAAAAATCACCATCCGCACCCATCAGACCCATCAAAACTCCTATCCAGAGTCAAATACACAAAGTCAAACTTGGCAACTCTTCCAACTTAAAGCATCCTAGTAGAGAATCATCCCTCTAAATCAATTTCGAATCACTCGAAAACTAAAACCGACAATACACACACGTCATAATACATCATGTGAAACTAATCATGCCCTCAAACCACCAAAAAAATATAAATGCTCAATATGACCGGTCGGATCGTTACACCTCTTCGAAATGGTGCTCAGACTGGTGCCAAAATTTTCACAAAAAGTGCAAAATTACAGTATGAATAGAACCGACCCAATGTACTTAGTAAGTGTTGATACTATCCTTGTCAAGGTAGTAACGAGGCGAAGCAGATATATACTTGTAAATTGTACAATTAATAAGAAAAAGAACGAATAAGAAGATAATGACTAAATAAGATGAGAGATACTAACAAAAATTGCAAGAAAATAGCAAAATGATCAACTAAAGGAAATAATCATCATGATCCTTAAATGTCACAACTAAATCTATCTCCACAACTCAAATACAAAGAACAAAATAATAATTGTGATACTACATTGTCATGTCCACAAATCCGCATAAACAAAGGTGAGAGTAAAGATTATCATATCAATAGCACAAAAACAACTATCGTGCATATATAACTCATCCTCATCGCACTAAAACACCCATTGTGCATATATCACTCATCCTCACTATGGAAATACCTACCATGAAATATCTCTCAACCCACAGCACAGAAGTACCCATCTTGAATAATCAGTCATTCTCACAGTATAGAAACATATATCGTGCAAAATCAGTCAATCTTACCAAACATATGTAAATTAGTACCAAACAAGGTGATAAGAATAAATAAAATTAAGGTGAGTTATTAAGTATAATTCACCACATAAGAGATAATCATAACCTTGCAACAATAGATGAACAAATATTTCAAGAACCGAATATCAAAAAATCTCAACAAAGTTTAGATATAGTTAGTTGAATGTGTAAGAGCAAACACTTAATTTAACGAACCGTCTAAATCATAGGACAAGTAACACCTAAAGCAGATAGACATGAACGACGATAATTCTACTCGCATGCTCAAACTATGACAGACACATATACACTTGTCACCATGCATATATGCCATCCCCAACACATATGACATGTAGCAAATAGACCCAAATGCAACTTAATTTCGTCAAATCAATGTTATCAAAGAAACATACCTCTTTCCAGAATAAGTCCTCAATCCAAAACTGCTTTCCCTTTAGAACAGACCTCCAAACCCGTCGAATCTAGTCAATTAATACTCAAATAAGTCAAAACAAGCTTTAAAAACTACCATAGCATAAAAAAGGTTATATATTTAATATATTCAAAAAGTTCAACAAAAAGTCAATTTGGGGCCACTTGGTCAAAATCTAAAATCAAAACCAAATCCGAATTACCAATTCGTTCCAGAGTCCAAAACGTTATTTGTTTTGAGATCCAACCTCAAATTGAGGTCTAATCTATAAAATACAAAAACTTGTGTTTCTATCCAAAAAGCCTATTTCTACTCTATGAAATCTTAGATTTAGGGATGAAAATTTATGGAAAGTAGAGAAAATAAACCAAAAATAAGTTAAAGTTACTAACCCTTGAAATTGGGAATAAATTCCACTCCAAAATCACTTCCCGCTTAGTTTAGACCTCAAAAATAGAATAAAATGAGCTAATCCCGAAATCTCTAGTTTGCATCCTAGGTGCAGACTTAAATACTTCCTCGCAATATTGTTGCTCATAGATGCAAGCAGTGGCTGCAAATGCAAAAGGGTCCCCTAGTCTCATATGTGCTTCCCAATGCAACTATCCCAATTACGACCTAAGCATCACAAATGCAAAGCTGGCCCTTCCTTCCCAGGTATCACAAATGCGATCTACCACTCACAAATGCGAGCCTCGCATTTGAGAGCAAACATGACAAATGCAATTACTATAGCACCAATAATTCCAAACTTAGCAAAATCAACACGAAATCAATTTGAAACTCACCCGTGCCTCTCGGGACCCTATTCAAACATTTAAACAAGTATATAAACCTCACACGAACTCTTTTGTAAGCTGAAAACATCAAAATAACATAAAATATCATGAATCATGCACCAAAACCCAAAGATTACAAATTTTCATAACTCAAAATTTCAAATTACAATAATTAGTGTTGAAATGGCCTCGGGTAATCCAGGACTCAATTCAAATATATGTACAAGTCCAAAATACGGACCTACCTGATTTATCAAGACACTAAACCGAGTTTGTTTACCAAGCACGTTGATCGTGGTCTACTCCAACATTATTTAAGCTATAGAAGTGGAATTTCTTTACCAAAACATATCTAAACTTCCATGATAATAAAATGAACCATGTATACCAATCATATATCATCAAAGAAGATATTCAAGGTTTCAAATCACGAAATGAAAAGCTAGAACTTAAAATGACCTATCACGTCGTTACATTCTCCATATTTAAAAGAAACATTTGTCCTCTAATGGACATAGATAACATACGTGAACTGGAAAAGTGACGCTGACATCTACTCCTCATATCGGACTCAGACTCCCAAGTAGCCTCCTCAGTCAGCTGCCATTTCCAAAGCACTTTCATGGAAGAAATATCCTTAGACCTCAACTTTTGAATATGCTGATCTATAATGGCTACCCACTCTTATTTATAAGTCAATCATCAAGATGCACCTGCTAAAGTCTAGAACATGCACATTATGTTCATGATACTTTTAAAGAATCAAGACAAAATACCGAATGAACTGCCGAAAGACTAGAAGGCAAATAAAGCTTGTAAGAAATCTCCCCAGCTCTCTCTACTACCTCAAATATGCCAATGAACCTCGGGCTCAACTGTCCCTTTTTCCCAAATATTTTCCCGCCCTTCATAAGAAAAACTTTCAAAAGTACTTTCTCACTTTCCATAAAGGCCACATCACGGACCTTTTTCTGCCTACTCTGTGCTATCTAAAGGCAGTCCTGAATCAACTTCACATTCTCTAGAGCATCATGAATAAAATTCGTACCCAATATCGTAGCCTCACCAGGCTCAAACCAACCAATAAGAGAACAACACCTCCTACCATTTAAAGCTTCATACGGTGCCATTTGAATGAAGGACTAATAGCTGTTATTGTAGGCAACTCCGCCACTAGTAGAAATCGATCCTTACGGCCTCCAAAATCAATAATACAGGCCCTCAATATATCCTCAAGGATCTGGATAGTCTGATCTGAATGGCCATCAATCGCATGTATAATGCAGTGGTGAGCTCCATATGTGTGTCTAATTCTTGCTGAACAACTCTCGAAATATGCGATGTGAACTGCATGTCATGGTCTAAAATGATAGAAATTGGCATACAGTGTAGACGAATATCTCTGATGTATATTTTAGCCATCTCTTTGAAGTGTAAAAAGTCATCACTGGAATGGAATACGTAGATTTGGTCAATCAACATACAATAAACCAAACAACATCAAACTTCCTCAACATATGTGGTAAATATACCACAAATTCCATAGTAATGCACTCCCACTTCTACTATGGTATGGCCAACCTCTAAGTCAAACCACCAGTTTCTGATGTTCATACTTCACCTGACAATTCAAACACCATGAAACATGCCCAACATTATCTTTCTTCATCTTTCGCCACTAGTAATGTTGCTTCAAAGTCATGATACATCTTTGTGGCACCTGAATGAATAGAATACCTCAAACTATGAGCTTCCTCAAGAATAAAATCCCTCAAACCATCAATATTCACCACACAAATCTGACCCTACAACTGCATAACACTATTATCTCCAATCACAACTTTCTTAGCACCACCCTGTTGCACCATACCTTTTAACACAAATAAATAATGATCATCAAACTAGTGAACTTTTATGAGCATGAAGCTGTGCCACAACACAAGCAAGAGATCTATTACGCTTAGAAATATCTAATCTCAGAAATCGTTTAGCCAAGTCCTAGACATCCATAGACAATGGCCTCTCCTATAGTTGAATAAATTCCAAACTACCCATACTCTTTACCTTTCTACTCAAGGAATATGCTAGCACATCTGCCTTTCTTGGACGATGCAATATAGGGATATTATAATCTTTCAATAAACCTAACCACCTCATCTGTAATATAGGGGGATGGTAGTGTGTACGCAGACCTTACCCTTACTTGGAGAGGTAGAGAGGTTGTTTCCAATACATCCCCGGCTCAAGAAAAGGTTGAAAGGAAAAGGGAAGAAGAAAAAGAAGAAGAAGAAAAAGAAGAAGAAGAATAAGAAGAAGAAGAAGAAGAAGAAGAAGAAGAAGAAGAAGAAGAAAGAGAGGGGAGAAAGGAAGAAAAGGGAGACAAAAGACAACAAGGAAAAAAAGGAGAAAAAGTATCATCAGATAGTAACAATAAGAGAGCAACAATTTCCAGTAAAATGGGAGAAAGAGTAGCATCAAATAGTAACAATGAGGGAGCAACAATTTCCTGTAGCAATTTTAAAAATAAAATTAACAAAAACAAAAACAAAAATAATGGACGTGGTTGCTAAGTACCAGATATAATAACAAACTAGAAGGAAGTAACTTTCAACCAACACATGAATATTACTAGTAAGCCTAGGATAAACTCACAACTACTTGTCAACCCACCACCTTAATCCTGGACCTCACACCTTCCTATCTCTAGTCATGTCCTCGGTTAGATGAAGCACTGACATGTCATGCCTAATCATCCCTCCCTAATACTTTTTTGGCCTACCCATGTCCTTCCTCAAGCCCGCCATGGTCAACCTCTCATATCTCCTGACCAGGGCATCTATTTCTCTCCGTCTCTCATTCTCACTTAACTTCATTCCTGATCTTCTCTTTCTCAGTTTGTCCACACATCCATCTCAACATCATCATTTCATCAACACTCGTCTTCTGGATATGGGACTTATTGATGGCTAACACTCGGCATGCAACATACCCGATCTAGCCACCACCCTATAGAGGTTGCCCTTAAGTCTAGGCGACACATTCTTATTGCATAAAACCCACAAAGCTAGCCTCCATCTCATCCAACCCATTCCAATGCGGTTAGTAACATCCTTATCAATCTCCCTGTTGCCTTGGCTTATAGAACCAAGATACTTGAAACTATCTATTGTATGAATGGCTTGAGTACCAATCTTTATTTCCATTTCTTCTTCATGACTCGCATCACTGAACTTGCACTCCAAGTATTTAGTTTTTGACCTACACAACTTGAAATATTTGGACTCCAATATTTAAACCTAGCATTAACATACCCTCGTATCTCATCCATCAGTACTGTGTCATCAGCAAATAACATACCCTATGGCACCCTCCCTTGTATGTGTTGTGTCAGCACATCTAACGATAGGGAAATCAAAAATGAGCTAAGGGTTGATACCTGATGAAACCCCATCTCCATAGGAAAATGTTTCGAGCCTCCTCCCACAGTCCTCACCGAGTCTTGTCACCTTAATGTACGCTACTGGGACTCCGCTAACCTCCAAACATCTCCATAGCACCTCCCTCGGGACTTTATCATAAGGCTTCTCAAGATACTTTTAGAGTATAAATTTGGCTTATTTGAGGTATGTAACTTGCCTAACCTTGTATAATGGAATACCCATTAGGAATTGGCCTTAATTGTTTATTCGTGTTATGTGTAAAACGCTATGTATGCGAGGCGATGAGCATGTACATGGATGCTATGTATGGCTTATGACTGGATTATACCGTAGGCTATTACTATGCCTTAATTTGATAATGTACTTTATATGAAACATACTTAAACCACTTTGTGATTACATAGTCATGATTTCTAAATTTGACTTAGCTATAGTTATGCTTTAATTTTTGAAAACCCTTCCTTACTTTGATGTTATTGTCATGTCCTTGTGTATTTTGTTAATAAGTTATGAACTTATATCTTGATGAAACTTTGGTATTATTATTTTGTGGTATTATGCAACCTGTGGACATGTTGAGCAGATTGATTGGAGGTGTTTTCGTTAGTTTTATTTCATGCGACTGTGATTGATGTTTTTCTTATTATGATGGGAATATTTTTAAACTGGATTAACAAGATGGGATATTGTTATATTGTTAGGCGATTTCAACAAGGAGGGGTGTTGTAAACAGGAGCGACAAAGTAGGATTTGTTATATAGTTAGGTGGGAGTGACAAGGTGGGATATTTTTATATTGCCAGTAGGGAGCGACAAGGCGGGATAGTATTAAACATGTGTGACATGACGAAAAATTATTATTTGTCATGCCAGAGCGACAAGGTGGTATATTGTTATTGTCAGGGCAGAGTGATATGGGTGACTATTGTTATTATGACTGAATTGTGGGAGCGAGGTGGGATATGCTTGTGTTTCTATTTGATGACTTGTTGTCAGAGCTGAACTTTTGTTTGAGTGGTTATCACATGTTCGAAAGAGGTTGTTGATATTGTCTCCATTATATATTTTATTGTTATTTTTCTTTAAATATATTGCACAGGTTATTTGTCTATGGAGTATCACATGACTTGAACCTCATCACTACTTCAATAATATTAGTCTTGATACTTACTGGGTACAAACTTTGGATCGGGCGCATCTCTAGGGAAGGCATGCTTGTGCTTATTGGAGACTTCAAAGTATCCTTGTTGTCCTATTCGAAAGCCTCAAAGTCACCCTCATTACTTTATTCCTATTAGTTATTTATTTCAAATAGTATTATACTCTTTGAGACTTGATATATATTCCAGTTAGAGCTTATCACTCAGTGCTACCGGATTTTGGGAAGTTGATTATTGTATCCACATTTGGCAGTATTATAATATTTTGCGGTTTTCATTAATTTGAAGTCATTATATTTTATTGTCATCAACATATGATAGACATACCTAGTCTTAAGATACTAGGTTCCATCACTCTACTATCTTGCATCAAAACCACACCAAGCCCAATGAATGAAGCATAACAATACACAGTATAAGGCCCTGAACTTGTGGGCAATACCAACACTGAAGATATAGTCAAAGCAACCGTGGGCTTCTAATCGATCTCTTCACACTCATCAAACTACCTAGAAAGAGTACCTTTATTAGTCAACTTGGTCAATGGAGATGCAATATATGAAAAACCCTCAAAAAAGCAACGATAGTAGCCTGCCAAACATAAGAAACTCTAGAACTTTGTAGCTGAAGTGGGTCTAGGAAAATTCTGAACTGCCTCAATCTTCTTAGGATTCACTTTGACACCATCACTAGACACAACATGACCTAAGAATGGAAATGAGTCCAACCAAAGCTCACATTTAAAAAAGTTGGCATAAATCTAACGATCCCTCAAAGTTTGAAGTACAACCGACAAGTACTTATCATGCTCCTCTCTACTATGAGAGTAACTAGAATATCATCAATAAGAACAATCACAAAGGATTCTAGATAAGGTTGAACACTGAGTTAATCAAATTCATGAAAGTTTCTAGAGCATTAGTCAAATTAAATGTCATCAACAAGAACTCATAACGACCTTAGCGAGTTCTAAACTCCCTCTTAGAGAAATTTTAAGCCATAATATTTACCTAATAATAGCCAGATCTCAAATAAATCTTGGAGAACAGCTTGGCATTCTGAAGTTGATAAACAAATATCATCAATATGAGACAATGTATACTTGTTCTTACTTTTAACCTTGTTCAACTACAGATAATCAATACACATCGTCATAGAACCATCATTCTTCTTCAAAAACAACATCGACACACCCTAGAGAGAAATACTTGATTTATTAAGTCCTGCAATTGTTCCTTGAATTTCTTCAACTCAACTGGATCCACACGGTACAATGGGATAGAGAATGGTTGAGTGCCTAAAACAAAATCAATGCAAAATTCAATATTTGTTATGACCCAAATCCCTCCATAGGGGTCGTGAAGGCACCTAATTTCTAAGACTAGGTAAGCCGACCACTTAACATTATCTAAAGCAATAAAATCATGATATAGTGAAATGGTGTTTAATGTAAATGTTGAAATAGAGGTCATACAGTCCAAAATAGCAATACTCAACATAACTCCCCAAAACTAGGTAGTACAGAGTCACGAGATCTAACTTAATACATGAGAATATCTCAAAATAATGTACTATCTGAAATATATAAAGAACAGAAATAAAACAACAAGGTGACTTCGTGGCCTGAGATCGGATCATGCAGGAATATCTTAAAGTCTCTGATGTGTAGAATGTCTCACTGATGATCAACCTGATCCGAAGTATCTGGATCTGCACAAAAATGTGTAGAAGTGTAGTATGAGTACACCACAATCGGTATCCAGAATGTATCAATACTAACCTCGGTGGAGTAGTAACGAGGTTTAAGTCATATGATACACACTAGAAAAATAACATGTGCAGTGAACATATCAAATAAACTGACAACAGAGATATATATGAAACAACAATAATAATCTCTTTACAATGTGTAATAACAAGTTAGTATAGTAAAACCCATCTTTGATCACACGAAATCAATTAGGGGTAAGGCTTGTGATAACACGTCAAATACATCCATTAACTCATATAAGTGCAAAACATAAACCTTCAAAAATAATTATGTGATAAATATAAACATCGTCTCAACAAAATCACAAAAACAAGAATGACACCCCGAAATATCACATAACCTCATCAAGAATGCCACCTTTGTTTCGTCACATATGTACTTAACAATGAAATGCCTCCCTTGCTTTGCCACATGCGCATATAGCCACCCTTGTTTTGACATGTGGGCAAACTAAGATAACGTCACCCTTATTTCTCTGCACGAGCACAATAATAGACACAATCATACGGCAAACAAACTGTGCTGACACCTCCAATCAATCTACTCAATATATCTACAAGTTCCATAATACCAGAAAATAATGTTATCAAGTTCCACAATATCACAAAAAATGATACATAACTTTAACCAAGATATAAGCTCACAACTTTCACCAATAGTGCAAATAAGGACATAATAACAATCATAAAAGTGGAAGGGTGTTAAATAAATAAATCATGTCTATGGCTAAGTGAATGTAAATACCAAGGTAAAATAGTCATAAAGTGTCATATAAATATTATAATCATATTAAGGCATATTAAAAGTCTATGGTGTATTCTGGTCAAAACCTGTAATGACCTGACCGGTAATTTGATGTACTTTAACCCAGTTTCCCCTTTTGATGGTCCCACATGTATATTTATGGTTTTTTGACTAACAGAGATTGTTAGTTTTATTCCAAGAAGGTTTTGGGTTAATTTGGACCCATTAGTTCTTAGCTTATAAGCCTAAGTTAGAAATATTAACCAAAGTTTGACTTTTATAAAAATAACCCCATAACGGAGTTTTGATGGCTCTACTAGGTTCATATCATTTTTTTGGACTTGGGCGCATACCCAAAATTAAATTTGGAGGTCCATCAGTTGATTTGACTTGTTTTACCGAACATTGGCAATTTGTGGTTTAGAAGTTCTCTCAAGTTTGACTGTAGGTTGATATTTTTGCTTTGAAATTCAGTTTTCAGACTTAGAATAGGTTCTTTATTCTATTTGGAACTTTTCTTCAAAATTTTGTTTCATTTGTATTTGGTTTGATAGGATTCAGATGCATTGTTGCAATTCTAGACATTCTTGAACTTTTCTTTAAAATTTATGTGTTTTGATGTCTGATTCGTAGTTTTAGATGTTATTTATGTATTTTGATCATGCGAGCAAGTTTGTATGATATTTTTAAAACTTTTGTGGATTTTTGGTTTGAAGCCCCGAGGGCTCGTGTAGTTTTCAGAAAGGTTCTCAATTGAATCAGGTTGCTAGAGTGCTGGTGTCTTAGATGTCACAATTATGAACTTCGGCATCGCAACTGCGATATTAGCATGGGGTCTCAGGTGTCGCATATGCGATGCCTAGATTGGAATTGTGGAGTAGTACCTAGGCTAGTTAGGTTCGCATTTGCGACACATTTGTCGCATTCGCGTGGGAAGCATGCTTTGAAATTACGAAGCCCATGTCGCATTTGTGATTTCCCACACATTCTGTCAGTACTGCGTTTGCAAGGCATTCTTCGAAATTATGAGGGTGTGCGAACCCAGTGTCATAATTGCGACATCTGCAACTGAAAAAAAAGGTTGGAAATTAAGGATTTAATCTCATTTCTCTCATTTTAAAACCCTTTATTTGAGAGGAGGTGATTTGGAGAGGGGATGTTCATCTACAATAATTGAGTAAGTAATTCTAGTCAATTTTCAAATATATTTCATGATTATATACTAGTTTTAACATCAAATTTATGAGAATATAAGAGGAAATTTGAGATTTTTTGTCAAAGTTTTGAAAAAAATAAAAATTTGGGTTTTAAGAGTCAGTTTGGGCTCGGATTTGAAAAAATACATATATAGACTCGTGGGGCTATGGGTAGTTGGAATCTAGCATTGGAGCCGAGCATTGGCTGAGGGGGCCCGGGGTTGACTTTTGTGGAATTGTGTAAAGATCCAAGTTTTATCTATCATAATTGGTTTTTCTTGCATTGTTTGATGATATTAAGTTATTTTGGTTAGATTTGAGTCCCGTGGAGACGAATTTTAGGGAAAAAACAATTATCAAGGGTTTATTTGGCCTAGTTGAGAAAAATATCTTTCTTAACTTTGTGTGGGGAAGTATCCTTAGGATTTGGTTTGTTTGTGTTATTTGAATTATGTAAAAGACGTTTACACAAGCTGATGAGTGTGTAAATGGGCTCATATGTGGCATTTTGATAGGTTTAAACCTTTAGACTTCTTCCATGCATTTAATTGAAATTATCATAACATTTTATATCTTTTATAGGTAACTTTACCCTCAGATGTGCTATTTGACGTTGTTAGCACATGCTCTATCTTTTAATGTTGCGATTGCTCTTATTTTCTTTAGTTGAAGTTGTGAACTCTCTTAATGTCTTGTTACCTCTTTTATTGTTGAATTACTCTTATTTGAAGTTGTTATTTTATGGGAATATTTTCATTTGAGTTATTGAGGTTGAAGTTGTGAAAGCTATTAGCATATTAAGGTTGAAGGTGTTGATTATTTATACATTTTTTCGTTGAGTATTTCTCATTTATTTTGTTATCATTGAGTTTCTTATTCATATTGTGGTTGACCTGGACTAAATATATTGTGGTAATATTAGTATTGTTGAATTTGACAAGTTGTGCCATATGGTCACATGTGGTGCGAGCTGTTATTGTGTTGTGATATTAATATGCATGTGTCAGTATAAGGATAGGAGTTAATGTACATGAGGCAATATTAGGTAGGATTTATGCGCGTACTTATAGTAAGGGAATTACTTGAATCCATGTAGCAAGATAAGGGGCTAAAGATTGTGTAGCCATTTCAGGAAAAATATTTTCAAAAGTATCTAAATGTAAGGCTCACATGGCGATTTAAAGAAAGATTGTGATGAGATTGTGAAATGTGTACATGAGGTGTGGCACCTTGGTTGTGATTCTTGTTGTACATTCTATGATAAAAGGGCTTGTTGGTTGATTAGTTTTGTACCTTTTTTATTTGTCTTACTTGTATATGTCCGTATTAGATTAATTTATGTTCTTATTATGTGTTCACTCCACGTGGTCTTTATTGTCTTAAATTTTATTGTTAGTCTACATTATTGTACTGCCTTGTTATTATTCATTTTCTTGTTCTCCGTTATTAGCCTATAAAATTTTTTACCTTAAAAATAGTAATTACAATTAGATTTGATTTTGTGGTTCTAAAAATACGTAATCTATTTTTATGCTACTTGTTAGGCAATAGAAACTAAGTGTGAGACAATAAAACAAGATAAGAACTCAAAAAATGGTATGTTTAAGCAAACCGAGTGGCTGAAAATCGGGGCCTCGAGCCTGGTTATACGGGGCCTCAAGGTCGAGCTCGATACTACATTACGGACAACCGGTAAAGGGCTAACAGCTTTGAGAGCTTTGATAATGTCTCTTTATGATCAATAAATAAATGGAGAACACTTAATAGAACACAATAAATGTAAATAATAGGATCAATGGAGGATGTGTTTAAGTTAGAGAGCAGAGAATGTTCTTGTATTCAATGTTGTGTGTTGTATTTTATGTCTTACAAAATAACAAGGGTACCCTTTATACATGAGGGGGAATCCCCAAATAGTACAAAATGCATTTATTACAAAGAAATGTAGCTGCTACAACCACTTCGCAATCTGGTACAGATTGGTTCTATACGTATAGATGTTGTTAACTTTGGCCACGTACCTAGGGAGCTTCCATTTTTCCATGATAACCTTCGATATATGCTGCCCAAAAGTCGGCCATAAAGAAACATCAGCCTCGAAAACTCGAGTTGCGCTCCCGAGTCTTCGAGGTGAAGCTACAGAAAGACACAATAATCGTAAGATCAGTCTCTCTGAGTTTACTCGCATACAGATAGTCCCTGCATTTCTTACAGTGAAATGATAAGAAATGATCTTGAACTCTTACCCCTTTGGTGCCTTTATCACGATGGTACTCACACCTCATCAAGCGATTCGATATGACAAAGTGAGGTGTCTAAAGGTCGCGTCCATTCAGCCCTTAAAAGCCTTTGAATTAATTGGAATGGTTGGCTGCCCTCTGGTCCGCATCAAAGTGCGTGTTAGACCTCTATAAATGCTTCTTCTCTCACTCCTTATTTTCCACTGCACCACCAATCTCTCAAAAGAGTTTTTCTTACTTCTCTCTTGCGTTATTTGCTGAGGCGCAAATTTCATTTCCCCTTTGAGACCTTCTAGCAATAATGGCAGAAACTTGCATCCTTGTTCCTCAGGAAGGTGCGCCTTCATCTTCCTTGCACTCGTCTAAGGGTAAGGAAACAATGCCTCCTTGTGTCGGGGAATACGTTCTGGAAGCCTTCGAAATGACTTCTGACTTTAAGACCAAAAAAACTTCTCCGAGACAAAGACGATGCGAGCCTGTATCACAATATTTTAGTTTAATTGCAAATATCGAAAGGATGAAAGCCGACTGCCGTTGGGGGGACGCGGTGCTTGTGAAAATTTCTTCTTGAGGAGAGGATATAACAACATACAAGGACAACGTTCTTAGTGTGTATACTTATCCATTTACCCTTGGCCTGTTGGAACCATCCTCTCCTTCAATAGACCCTATAATCCTTGAATTCTGCACACGATATCAAGTAACCCTTGGTCAAATTCATCCTTCATTCCGGCACATCATTTACATGACGAGATATTATGCGAACATGATTAAGGGGATGCCCTTTACCCTTTACCACCTGATTAAATTGTATAGTCCTCGACTCTTCCATGGGGGCTTGATTAAGCTGTGCTATCGGACCTCGAGGGCCCTTTTTGCTTGTACCGACGAGGTTAGGAACGGAGGGTGGATGAGCCGTTTTGTCCGAGTTAGGAATTTGGACCTGATTCTAGTGGAGAAGATTCCATTCCTTGAAAGATGGAACATGAAACGTAAGTAGATATATTGATTAAATGTCCCCTTATTTCTTTCCGAAAACATTTCCCTGTAAACTAACTTCCTCCGCTGATGCAGCCATCGCAGTGTATCCTAGTGCGGTCAAGGACCTTTTGGGCTGGATTAACCAGTTGGATTAGATTTATCCATGTGTCGATCGTTCGTGGAACGCTCTATCTCAGGATAGATAGGAAGCCAAGGACCATGGTGAGCCTCTAACTTTGCTGTAATTGCATCCCACAAAAGAGCTATTACCGATAGCGCCCTCATTTCTTACGCTTCTATTTTGCATTTTAACAGGTCTGGGAGAGGTTCCCTTGATAAGGAAGGCACTGCTTGGTCAAGCAGATATCCTGAAGCCTGTCGAAGAGACAAAAAGGCAGATATCATAACTCGACAAACTTAGTTCCAGAAATTTTAGGGAGTCCACGAGCTGAAAGCAAGAAGAAAAGTGACTCTTCGGAAGCACTCATAGGGGTAGAAAGCTTGACCATCCCACATACTAAAGAGTCGATGGCTTCTAGATTGGAAATTGATTTCATCGTTATCATTCCTTGGATTGAAGAGGTATTTGAGGGTGCGTCGGGTGATATTGCCAAGTTTCTTGTTGGTAAAAACTCTCCTCGAGCTGAAGCGTATTCATTAGGGGGTCCGAGGGAGCTTGGTTCTGAGGCTCTCCCGAAATAAGAGGCAGCCCCAATTGGTTCAGCCGTAATCATTGAAGTGAGTGATTGTACTTCAAAATTTGCTTTTCCTCTGAGAGAGATGGAGGACGCCTAAAATAAAGGGTCTTTCGATGTGAGGGAGCCCGCCGGAGATAAGAATGTGTTTAAAAAGCTTTTAATTGTGTCCGAGGAAAAGCCTAAGCTTGACGTACCACTTATTTTTAATGAGATTGATATGCTTTGTGAGCAGGTAATCTTTTCATGAACTTCTGCTTGGTGCCCTAATTTTTGCCTTGCTAACCCCATTTCCTTCATGTTTTAAGGCCAACGGGCTTTACAATAAGACCTTTACCATGTTTCAAACCGAGCTGACTCGTTATGAGGGTGAGCACAAGAAGCTTACCTTGGAGGCTGAAGAGCTCAGGGCTGTTCTTACTAAGAGGGAGGAGAAACTCCGTGGCCTTCGGGATCATTTGGAAGTGGCGTCCCGAGATAAGATTCATCTCACTAAGCAGGTTAAATTGTTTTTTGCTTATTTTTTGTCCACATGTCTACCCGACTTTATTGCATTAACACCTTTGGGTTGATCTATGCATCTTGAGAAGAAAGATTTCCTAATGAAAGAGAAACTCCGTGGCAGGGACTCTGGGATTCTCAAACTCAAATGACACGTGAGTGAGACAGTCACCGAGAGGGATATCCTCCGGGGGCAGATGGCCTTAGTCAGGCATCAACTTGACAATGCAAGGGCAGAGGGTAACACATACATGGATCTTCATGCCTAGTTGGTTGCTGCATTATCTATGGTTAGGACTGAAGTCGAGGAGCTTGTATCCTCGTACAAGGATTATGCCAATAACGCAAATGCTCAGGCTAGGAAAGTGTCCGAGGAGGCCGAGATAGGATTGATCCGAGCTGTGAAGCATGCCCGTTTTAGAATCTCAAAGACATGCCCTCGAGCATATATATGTGAGGGATATTGATTTCTCCATGAGATCAAAATGGTGAAGATTGTAGAAGAGGAGGCCGCTACACAACTTTCTTCTATAGGTGAGTTGAACAATGAATCGGGAGGTGATGGATATGGAGGCGAGATCCCCAAAGT
Organism: Nicotiana glauca; assembly: GCA_026770625.1. Lineage (NCBI taxonomy): Eukaryota > Viridiplantae > Streptophyta > Magnoliopsida > Solanales > Solanaceae > Nicotiana > Nicotiana glauca. Next base: position 64,342 of record MU753906.1, read on the forward strand.
GGGATAGGCCGTCAAAAACCCTGGGATTGTGGCCGCTGCTATTGAAAGCAAAATTTTCAATTGAGCCGTCAAGGGCGTAGACCTGGTTGTAGATTAAGGTTTTATTTGCTATTTCGTCCTTGTAAGGGCTTCAGGCATAGGCTTTGTAAATGTAATTTTGTGATCCTTCCAATATACATATATGTAAAGATTCTTCATTTTCATTGTTTTTCGTTTTTTCTTTTGCTTTTTTAGGAATAGATTGTGATGCTTGTTTTATGATTGATCTAAAATTTTGGACCTCAAATTTAAACCTGTAGGTTTCTACCACCATTATGCGGTTTTTAATGGCCGAAAGTTGATCGCTTGGGGCTTAGCCTCCGAGTCACGTTTCGATTTGAATTTATTGACCTTTTTGGACTTTCAGGATAGCTCTTAAGCTCTTACACATTCAGTAGGCACGACCTTTATTACAAGTTGGCAGTAGTGGCCATTACACATTGGGTCGATATGACCTTTACTATAAGCTAGTGGCAGTGGATCTTACGTATTGGGTCGGTAAGACCTTTACTATGAGCTGGTGGTAGTGGCTATTACGTGGGTCGGTACGACCTTTATTATGGTCTGGTAGCAGTGGATCTTACGCATTGGGTCAGTATGACCTTTAATATAGGCTGGCGATTGTGGCTCTTACGCATTGGTCGGTACGACCTTTAATACAGGCTTTATTTTTCCCTCATAAAAGACTTTTGAATTTTTTATTTTCACCTGACTCTTCTACGGTTCGATAAGAATCTCAATTGCGAGCCGTTTAGGTGGCGATAGATGAGCACCTCGGGAGGTTTTGCTCGATGGATGAATGGTTTTGAAGCCTGTAGTTTGGAGCTGATATGATCGAAGCTCTTTTGCTTAAGTCAAGCGTATCTTGATTAACCAGTTCTTTTTGATGTTTTCTCGAAGTAATTGAAGGCTTATGATTTTATAGCAACGGTCAGGCATCACTGAGTCGTGTTAGTTTGGATAGTACAGCCTTGTGACCGTAGTCATTGTATTTTGCCGAAGCCTTTTAGTCCCCAAGTGAAGTAGTTTCGGCATCTATATTGAGGGTATGACCTTTTAGGGGTCCTACATATTCGGATATATACCCTTAACTTTAAGATCAGGATTATGCCCTTTGTATGGTGATGAGTTACATGGTACAAGTATGATCGTGCCTTGCTTGAGGTCTACAGTTTTGGTGTTGCATTGTAGAGGTTTTATATTTTCTAGCATTTCCGTATGGAGGGCTTTTGGACTTTGAGGTTGTCCACTTAGGGTCTTACAACCTCGAGTTTTTGATAGCTCGATGGGATAATAGTCGATGATAGTCCCCGAGGCGTTGAAAATTCCATAGCTCTGGAGCCATTATTTTGTAAACTTGGTGTTGCCTCTTTGAGGGCTTACGAGCTCAAAGTTTCTGACCTTGATCATATGGCTTCGAGTTTTCGGCGATAGTCCCAAAGTGTTCTTGAAATTTTTTTGGATTTGGAGACATTTCTTGCGAAAACATCATACCCTTTTTTTTAAGCATAAAGCATTTCGATGGAGGAGGAAAAATTCTTTGATTACTTGGAACAAGTATATATGTTTCTGCCGTTAACGACTCAATTATTCTATGCACACGGTTCTTTTCGAATGTTTGGGTCGATACATCATTTTCCTACTAAGACCCTTTTTGGCTTATCGCGGTTTCTTCGAGGAGGTGGTCTTCCGGGGGGATGCCCCCTAGTGTTTGAGGTTGGTTGAAGAGAAGCCTTGAATACTTGTGAAATTTTCCTTGGGTAGCATATAGATGTTGCCTCGTTAAAAACCTTATCGGTAAAACACTTCTTGGGATAAAACTTGATTGAAGGAAAAGAGTGCAACCTATGCTTTAAAACCCAAACCCAAGGTCTTCGAGCTGGGGGACGATTAGGAATCTTTCATCGGACACCTTAGAAGTAGTAACGTTTGAGCATCGATATATTCCGATTGCTTGGAATCTGTTCAGCCTCCAAGGTATCGAGCTTGTAGGAACCTTTGCTGATTACTCCAAGGTCACGCTACGGTCCTTCCCAGTTTTGACCTAGCTTTCCTTAATTAGGGTTCCGAGTGTTTTGGGTGACTTTCCTCAGGACTATGTCCCCGACTGCAAAATGTCGGAGATTTGTTGTCCTGTTATAGTACCTTTTGATCCGGGGGTCATAGTCCTGGCCTCTTTGTTTGAGCTCTCGCTGGTGTGTTGGAATTTGGCACTTGGCTCCCTGACCTCTATCGGTATCAAAGCATCAGCACGATATACCGTGGAGAAAGGCATCTCTCGTTGTACTTCGGGTAATATTTCTCTCAATTTTCTATTAGTGCTTTCAAACTTCTTTTTTAAGTTTTCAATCATGGTTTCGTTTGTAGATTCGGCCTGACTGTTTTCACACGGGTGGTATGGTGTCGATAGGATTCTCTTAATTTTTGTGATCCTCAAGGAACTGCATTACATTGCTCCCGATGAATTGCTTTCTCCTATCGCATACTATCTCAGAAAGAATCCCAAATTGACACATAATGTGGTGCTAGATGAAGCTAATGCCTTATTTTTCTCTTATTTTCTCGAAGGCATACGCTTCCACCCATTTTGAGAAGTAGTCAGTCATAAATAAAATAAATCGATCTTTACCTGGTACTGTTGGTAAAGGTTCGACGATGTCCATTCCCTACTTCATGAATTGTCATGGTGACAAGATCGAATGTAGCTGTTCACCGGGTTGGTGAATCATTGGGGAAAATCTCTGGCATTTGTCACACTTATGGACAAATTCTTTGGTATCTTTTTCCATGTTGTCCTTGTAGTAGCCTGCTCTGATTACTTTTCAAACTAGGGAATCGGCACCAGAGTGATTCCCATAGGTGCCTTCATGGATTTTTCGAAGCACATAATCTAAGTCTCCCGGCCTCAGACATACTGCTAGAGGCCCATCAAAGGTTTTTCTATACAGAGTTCTATTTTCATCGAGCGAGAATTAAGCTACTTTGGTTTGTAGGGCCCTCGACTCTTTTGGGTCTGCAGGTAATTTCCCACTTTCCAAATAATCGGTATACTTATTTCTCCAATCCCATGTCAAGCTAGTAGAGTTTATCTCGGCATGTCCTTCCTTGATCACCGATTTGGATAACTAAACAACAACCCCGGGGAGTATGTCGTCTTCCTCGACGGATGATCCTAGGTTCGCGAGGGCATCGCCCTCGCTATTCTAATCTTGAGGTATGTGTATCAAAGTCCATACTTTGAATCAGTGCAACATGGCTTGAATTTTATCTAAGTACCTTTGCATCATGTCTTCTCAGACCTTAAAGCTTCTATTTACTTGATTTACTACCAGAAGGCAATCATATTTTGCTCCTAGGCCTTTGGCAAATTAAAGGCCTGCAATCATAGCCTCATACTCGGCTTCGTTGTTAGTCAATCTTGCAGTTTTTATAGATTCTCTGATTACGCAACCTGTAGGAGGTTTCAAAACTATACCGAGCCCGAACCCTTTTACATTCGAGGCACCGTCAGTAAATAGGGTCCAGACCACAGAAGATGTGCCTGTTTTTAGCAAAAGTTTTTTCTCTAACTCGGGTACGAGGGAGGGCAAAAACTCGGCTAGGAAATCTGCCAGAATTTGAGACTTGACAGTTGTTCGGGGTTTATATTCGATATCATATCCCCCAAGTTTGATAGCCCATTTATCCAGTCGGTCCGATAGTTTAGGCTTATGCAATATGTTTCGATGAGCATATGTTGTTAAAAGGAAGTTATTGTGGCATTGAAAATAAGGTTTCAATTTGTGTGATGCGCTTATTAATGCAAGAACTAATTTTTCTAGATGCAGATAGCTGGTTTCGGCATATCCCAAGGTCCGATTGCGTAATAAACAGGAAATTGCGTACCTTATTTTTCTCGAACTAGCACACCGCTTACTGCTATTTTGAATACAGACAAGTACAAATATGGCGTCTCATCCTCCTGTGGGGTGTGGAGCAAATATTGGTAAGTCAAATATTGCTTCAAATCCTCCAAGGCACATTGACATTCGTAGTCCATTCAAAGTTGTTTTTCTTTTTGAGTATGAAGAAGAAATGATGACTCATGTATGAGGACCTTGATATGAATTGGCCCAAGGCTGCTATCTGCCCGATCAGCCATTGCACGACCTTAACATTGTTTACCACCGTGATTTCTTTAATCTTTTTGATTTTGTCGGGGTTGATCTCGATTCCCCTGTTTGACACCATGAAGCCTAAGAATTTACTCGAGCCCACTCTGAAGGCACATTTCTCGACATTGAGTTTCATGTTGTAGCTTTTGAGGATGTCAATGTCTCTATGGATTTGCTTATTTGATGTTCGAACATCTTATTAACTAGGCGTTGGTATGTGGCTCTCGCATTTTTCAGCCTGAAGGGCATTACATTATAATAGTATGTACCATATTTCATGATAAACGAAGTCTTTTCCCTATCCTAGGGGTCCATCTAAATTTGGTTATACCCCAAGTACGTGTCAGGAAAGTAGAAGGTCTCGTGACCGGCTGTGGCATCAATTAAGCGGTTGATGTTAGGCAACGAGAATGAATCATTGGGGCATGATTTGTTTAGGTCTTTATAATCTACGCACATTCTTAACTTTTTTTCCTTTTTGGTAACCACTACAACATTGGTCAGCCACTCGGAATATTTTACCTCCATAAAAGTCCCTATTTTGAGGAGTTTTGTTACCTCGTCTTTGATGAACGCGTGTTTTATTTCAGATTGGGGCCTCCTTTTCTGCATCACTGGTTTGAATTTGGGGTCGACAGTTAGTCGATGGGTGGTTATTTACGGTGGAACTCCTGTCATATCTAAATGGGATGAAGCAAAGCAATCGATGTTATTAGTGAGAAATTGAATGAGTTTTTTCCTGAGTTTGGGTGATAATCCCGTTCCTAGATATACCTTTCAATCTAGGAGATGTTCGATCAAAACGTCTTGCTCTAGTTCTTCGATAGTCAACTTCGTTGCATCCGATTCTTCGGGGGCAACAAAGGTTCGGGAAGCGATGAGATCTTCATCCTCATCTTAAGAGATTTGTTTGCCTCTTGGCTCTTCTGAAGTAGAGTGAATAGGATTTGCTGCCTCCCATTGGACATCGAACATTTTCTTTGCCCCATGTTGTTCTCTATATATGTTTTAACACCATCTTTTATCAGAAACTTTATTATCTAATGCAGAGTTGACGATACTACCCTCAGGTTGTGTATCCATGACCTACCGAGCAATGCGTTGTACCTCATGTCGCCTCCGATGACATGGAAGTTGCCGTTCTGAACTCTACCAGATATGTTGACCGGGAGGGTGATCTCCCCCGTTGTTACTTCGCTAGCCATGTCGAAGCCATTGAGGATTCAGGAGGTAGGTATGATACGACCGAAGAGTCTGAGCTGTTCAACCACCTTAGACCTGATCACATTGGCCTAGCTACCTGGATCTATGAGGACACATTTAATTCGAGTGTTATTCAAGAGAAATGAAATTACCAGTGCGTCATTATGTGGTTGAGGCAAGGTCTCAATGTATTCTTCGTTGAATGTGAGGACGTCTTCGGATATGCGGCCCGGAATTAATCCTGCCGTTGCAGTGGAAGCCTTTACCCATTTGCCATAGGTCTTTGGGGATTGTCAGTTCCACCAATGATTATACGAAAGATGTGCTGAGATTTTCCCATTATGTTTCTCATGTTTTCCTTTCTTTCTTTTTGGGCGGGATTTCCCAGAGTTCCCTGTTAATTTCCTTGGTGTGTACTCCCATTAATGTGGGAGCCGATACCAATGTTTTGGATGCCGCGTGAGCCCATGTTTATGGGAATCGGTTCCGGTGCATTCTCAGGGTTTTTCGACGATACATAAATAACTGGGACAGCTACGCCATTCTCTCTGTGGTCCTCAAGACCGTTGTTCCCATATTCATTTACCGAGTTAGACACTTTGACCTGAAATCAGAGATTTTTGGACAAGAAAAATTATGTTAGATAAATTGTTTACCTTGACAATGGTAATTCCAATTAGATTTGATTTTTTGGTTCTAAAAATATGTGATATGTTTTTATACTAGTTGTTAGGAAATAGATACTAAGTGTGAGATTAGAAAATAAGATAAGAACTTAAAAAACGGTATATTTAAGCAAATCGAGTGGCTGAGAATCGGGGACTCGAGCTTTGTTATACGGGGCCTCGAGGTCGAGCTCGATACTATGTTACAGACAATCGGTAAAGGGCTACCAGTTTTGATGATGGCTCTTTATGATCAATAATGAGAAATAAATGAAGAACAATTAATAACGCAATAAACATAAGCAACAAATGTGAATAATAGGATCAAGGGGGGATGTGTTAAAGTTAGAGAGTAGAGAATGTTCTTGTATTCAATGTTGTGTGTTGTATTTTATTTCTTACAAAATAACAAGGGTCCCCTTTATATATGAGAGGGAATCCCCACATAGTATAAAAAGCATTTATTACAAAGAAATGTAGCTAGTACAGCTACTCCGTAGTCTTGTACAGACTGGTTCTATACGTATAGATGTTGTTAGCTTTGGCCACGTGCCTTGGGAGCTTCCCTTTTTTCCATGATAACCGGCAACACAAAGTCGTCCATAAAGAAACATCAACCTCGAAACCTCGAGCTGCGCCCCCGAGCCTTTGAGGTGAAGCTATGGAATGACACAATAATCGTAAGATCGGGCTCTCCTATTTTACCCGTATACAATTATACTCAGCTGAGTTTTCTTGTCCTAGTATATGTCTTGACTAGGCCTCGTCACTACTCCTCTGAGGTTAGTATTGATACTTACTCAGTACCGGTGTGGTGCACTCATGCTACATTTTTGCACATTTTTGTGCAGATCCATGTACATTTGCTCGTGCCAGATGCTACTGATTGATCTGTTTATTCTATTATCTCGGTTTGTTATTTCTGTTAAGCTATCAATGAATGTTAGGATTACCTAGTGTTAGAGACCATATGCCATCACGACATCCTAAGGTGGGGATTTGGGTTCGTGATAAGTTGGCATAAGAGCTCAAGGTTCATAGGTAGTACGAGTCATAAGCAAATTCAGTAGAGTCTTGCAGATCGGTACAGAGACGTTTGTACTTATCTTCGAGAGGCTACAGAACTGTTAGGAAATTTTACTTCTTTGATTCCTAATCATGTGAATTTGTTGATTTCAAAATATGAGTCTTTATTTATCTATTCTCTCACAGATGGTGTGGACACACACTGCTGGATTCGATGATCAGATACCCGCGTCCCCTACTGGAGCTGCACTAGGTTGGGGTTGGGGCCGGGCCAGAGGCCGAGGAGAGGCACATGCAACATCCAGAACATCTTTCCGAGCAACGATTGAGGAGCCACCTATAGCTCTAGTTGATGGATAGGCACCCAAGGCGCCTGTTACTATCCCTAAACTTCAGGAGATCCTAGCAAAGTTTTCGAGCATGTTCAACACTCTAGCTCAGGCGGAATTGATTCCCCTTGAACCACCTACAAATAAGGCTGGGGGAAGAGCTTATACTACCACGAAACGTACCCTAGAGTGGTGTGTCCACATTGATCATGTCTCGGGTGTCATGCCAGCACAACCCGTTATCCCGGTTCAGCTTGAGGTCAAGCTAGAGGATTTGAGGAGGAGCAGAGGAGACTCAAGAGGTTCAGGAAGTATGATCCTCCTACTTTCAACGACATATCTACCAAGGATGCACAAAGTTTTCTAGACAAGTTACACCGTATTCTCTCTACCATGGGTATTGTGGAGGTGAGCGGAGTTGTTTTTACTATATTTCAACTGTCAAGAGCAACATTCAGTGGAGGAAGGCTTACGAGGGTGGTAGACCAGCTAATGCAGCCCCACTCACTTGGGCTCAATATATTTTAGAGAGAGTCTGTGCCCCAGACCCTTTGGGATACACAGCGCGTAGAGTTTGATCAGCTGCGTCAAGTGATTGTGTCAGTGTTAGAGTATGCTATCATAATCAGTGAGTTGTCCCGACATGCACCTGCTTTTGTTTATACAGTTAGAAAGCGAGTCCATAGGTTCATCGATGGGCTCAGTTATGGTCTTAATTTAGCATGGCTCGAGAGTTATAGGTGGATACTCCATTTTAGTAAGTTGTAGATGTCGTGCAGAGGCTAGAGAGTGTGCCATTTTGAGAGAGAGAGAGAGAGAGAGAGAGGACAAGGAGGCCTCGACGTACTAAAGGATTTAGTGGTGTCCTCACTGTAGTTTCAGCCCGACATCTCAGGAGTTTACGTGAGTCGTCCAGTTCATTTAGTACTTCCAAATTCTAGCAGCGCTTCTGCTATTTCAAGGTTGTAGGTTGCTCATTTTGCACACTTTCCATTGCACCTCTTGTATAGGGTGCCTTCCGTGATTATTCTAGTTGACCAAGCCAGTGTCAGTTTAAGTAGCCACACCCTTCGGGAGATTTCTTTGAGTGTGGTGATACAAAACTATAATGATGGGCGACCATAGAATTAGGAGGGCTCTGCCTCCACAGACTACACAGGATCCACATGGTTCACAAGGATGGTTGTTGCTCCAGCTAGCACTCCACCTGCACCGTCATCTAGAGGTGGAGGTCAAGCGGGTAAAGGTCTCCTTATAGAGGGAGGCCAGGCTCGTTTCTATGCCTTTTCTGGTTAGACAAATGTGGTTGCATCAGATGCTACATCACATGTATGGTTTCGGTCTATCTTAGGGATGCGTCAGTCTTATTTTATCTTGTATCAACTTGTTCATCTGTGTGATCTTACTTTGCCCAGTATTTGGATAAATCTCATGATTCTTTGAGGGATCCTTTATATGTGTCCATGCTTGTGGGAGATTCTATTATTGTGGATCATGCGTATCGGTCATATGTAGTTGATATCGGTGTCTATGAGACCAAAGTTGCTCTAACATTACTAAGTATGGTGAAGTTTGATGAGATCTTGAGCATGGATTAGTTGTCTCCCTATTCCGTTATTTTGAATTTTCACATCAAGAATGTAACACTGGATATGATAGGATTACCGAAGTTGGAGTGGAGGGATACATTGGATAATATTCCTAGTAAGATATTTTCCTTCCTTAAGACACAACGAATGGTTGAGAAGGGGTGTGAAGCATATCTAGTCCTTGTGAGAGATATTAGTGCTAATAATCCTACCAATTGAGTTAGTTGTGGTAGGGAGTGATTTCCCAGATGTAATCCCAGCAGACCTACTGGGCATGCCGTCCTATTGGGATTTCCATTTCGATATTGACTTGGTGCCAGGCACACAGCCCATTTCTATTTCACCATATCATATAGTACTAGTGGAGTTGAAGGATTTGAAAAAATAGATGGAATTGCTTGATAAGGGTTTCATTCAGCTGAGTGATTTACCTTGGGGTTCTCCGGCTCTATTTGTGAAGAATAAGAATAGTACTATGTGGATATGTATTTATTATAGGTTGTAGAATAAGGTTACAGTGAAGAATAGCTACCCATTACCCCATATTGGTGACTTGTTTGACCATCTTTGGGGTGCCAGAGTGCTCTTGAAGATTAATTTGAGGCTAGGGTATCATTAGCCAAGGATTCAGGATCCGAATATCCTAAAGACTACTTTCAAAACTAGGTACGGTCACTATGACTTTATAGTGATGTCATTTAGGCTGACAAATGCCCCAACAACATTCATGCACTTGATTAATAGTGTATTCCAGCCATATCTTGATTCGTTTGTTATCGTGTTTATTGACGACATCTTGGTGTAGTCTCTCACCTGGGAGGATCATTAGCAGCATTTGAGGTTCGTGCTGCAAACGTTGAGGGAGAAGAAATTATACGCAAAATTTTCAAAGTGCGAGTTTTGGCTTGATTCAATGGCATTTTTAGGTCGTGTGGTGTCTAGTGAGGGGATCAAGGTAGATCCGATTAATATTGAGGAAGTTTAGAGTTGGCCTAGACAATCTTCAGCTATTGCGATTTGAAGTTTTCTTTGTTTGGCCAGGTATTATCACCATTTTGTCGAGGATTTCTCATTCATTGCTGCACTTTTGACTAGATTGACTAAGTAGAGTTCTCCTTTCAGATGGTTTGAGGAGTGTGAGGCGATCTTTCAAAATCTCAAGACTGTACTGACTACGACCGTAGTTGGTGTTGCCTATGAGTTCAGGGTCTTACATAGTGTGTTGTGATGCACCACATATTGGACTTGGTGCGGTGTTGATGCAAGACCGTATGGTGATTGCCTAGGTGTCTTGTTAGTTGAAAGTTCATGAGAAGAGTTACCCAGTTCACGATTTAGAATGGGCAGCTATTGTTCATGCATTGAAGATATGGAGGCACCATTTGTATGGTGTTCCATGTGAGGTCTATACCGACCATCAAAGTCTCCAGCATTTGTTCAAGTACAAGGACCTTAGCTTTTGGCAACAGAGACGGATAGAGTTGTGGAAAGACTATGATATCACTATTTTGTATCATCTCGAGAAGGACAATATGGTGGCTCATACCTTGAGTAGAAAGGCAAAGAGTATAGGCAGTTTTGCATACTTAACGGCAACATATAGGTAACTAGCCATGGATTTTCAATCTTTGGCCAATAAGTTTGTGAGACTGGACGTTTTAGAGCCTAGTTGGGTTCTTGCTTGGGTGATTTCTCGGTCTTCTTTGTATGAGCTTCATAGAGTGTTAGTATGAAGGCCCATAGTTTCTAGTACTTAGGGACACAATGCAGCTCGCTGATGTCATGGAGGTTTGTAATGGAGATGACGGGTGTTGGAGATGTAAGGTCGAATATGTGTACCCAATGTAGACAAGTTGCGTGAGTTGATCCTTGAGGAGGCCCACAGTTTGTGGTACTCTATTCATTCGGGTGCTGCTAAGATATATTAGGATTTTAGGCTGCACTATTTGTGGAGAAGAAAAAAGAAAGATATGGTGGAGTATGTTGCTCGGTGCTTGAACTGACAGCAGGTGAAGTACGAGCACTAGATGATGGGCTATTTGCTTCAAATTATTGAGATTCTTGGGTGAAAAAGTGAGTGTATTACCATAGATTTCAGTGTTGGGCTTCCAAAAACTTTAAAAAAGTTTAATGCAGTGTGGGTTTAGGGATAGGTTGACCAATTCGGTACATTCCATTTCGGTGGTGATTACCTATTCATCAGACCAACTGGCTCAATCTATATCCGTGAGATTGTTCATCTCCATAGTGTAGTGGTTTCCATTATCTTTGATAGAGGCACACAATTCACATTGCATTTCAAGAGATACGTGCATCGTGAGTTAGGCACATAGGTTGAGTTGAGTACATAATTCTACCCCAAAATGGATGGACAGTTCGAACATACCATTCAGATCTTGGAGGATATGCCACGTGCATGTGTTATGGGTTTTGGGGGTTCTTGGGATCAGTTCCTACCACTTGTAGAGTTCTCCTGCAATAACAGTTGCCTATCGAATATTCAGATGGATCTTTATAAGGCCTTATATGGGAAACAATGTCATTCTCATGGAATTCAGGATCAACTTCGTCCAACACAATCTAGAGACTTCGTGTGAAAAAGAGTTTTGTTGTGGGTTTCATCCATGAAAGGGGTGATGAGAATCGGTATGAAGGGCAAGTTGTGCCCTAGGTACATTGGTCATTTTGAGATGCTAGAGACAATTAGTGTGGTGGCCTACAAACTTACCTCCACAAGCTAGAGAGAGTTTGTGTGGTGTACATTGGTCGTTTGATCGTTTTAAGTTCACATGCTTTGTTGCCGCTCCAGTTGCCGCTACATTTGTACTCCATCTAGAACTGGAGTTCAGGTGGGTAGAGGTCTCCCTATAGGGGATGCCAGGCTCATTTATATGCATTTCCTAGTAGGACGGAGGTGGTTGCATCGGATGCTAACATCACAAATATGGTTCTAGTTTGTCATAGGGATGCACCGATCTTATTTTATCTGGGATCCACTTATTCATATGTGTGATCATACTTTGCTCAATATTTAGATCCACTTATTCATATGTGTGATCATACTAGCTCGGGAATGGATCATGTTTTTTTAGAATTCCATTTACAAATTTAAATGTTATTACCATTTTCACGGTAAAAAGTTTGGCGCCCACCGTGGGGCTTAAAATAATAGTGATTATTTTCTTGCTAGTTTCATTGCACAAACACACATTGTCTTTCACACTTTTTCCTGTCCGAAGATCTCTTGATTTCAAGTCAAAATGTCTGGCTCAGTAAGTAGAGTCGAGGACGAATACCTCAAAAATCACGGTAGAAATGGTAAGGCTATTCCAGTGGTTGGCACGATGCTGTGGAACCTCGATAATGCATCTGGCCGATTCCAGCGGATGCAGGTTCACGAGGCGTGCAACAGGTCGACGAGGCCTCGCACACCGATAGGAGCATTAAACATATCAACCAATAAGAAGTCCAACAAACCCTGGCTCGGGAAACACAGGAAGTTAGCCTTCACGATATATTTAAATTGTTGCAGGCACAGCAGTTGGCTATCGCTCAGCTACAGAGCCATCCGAAGACTCCCAGCACAGTAGCGCCAAAAACAACTCCCTGCACTAAACGAGTACCCGAAAGATCAAGCAAAAACGGATTGATAACAGACCCCGCTATAGCGAAAATGATTGGCGATCTCTCCAAAAGGATCAAGTCAAGCTCGTAGAGGTTCATGCGATAGTTCTCCCCCTGGGAAGCGGTCCCAGAACCCACTTCACAAAAATTCGAAATGCCGAAAATCCCTAGGTGCGATAGGACCTCGGATCTCAACGAGCGCACGATTTCTTACACATGCGTGGGGAAAGGCAGCGACCTTTAAGATGATAAGTTCGAGCCCGTCTCGTTGAAGAAGTTCGGGGAAATACTCTCGAAAGAAACCATGGTTTTGCACTGCAACCTAGCGCTCGACCTCACAAACTCACTTATCGTACCAGCAGATCCCTCCGCAGAAGCACCTGCCGATGCCATCGAAGCAGTAATGGGAGAGTCCGGCACGTCAGAGCCGAACAAAGGGAGAATGAAACACCACAGGAAGTCGCATCACATTCCTTGATTTTGACGAATGAGATCACTCCCAGTTTCGGATGAAGGGAGAACCCAAGCCTTCGCCCGAAGTTTAAACAAAGCATGCCTGAAGACTCCAGGTCTTTTCAAACGACGCTTAGTCAGATACCCAATCGAGACATGGCCGTATGTACGTACCCGGCACCGGCCACGAATCAGGGCCATGGACAACCGCCCGGAAGTCTTTACGGGCCCGGTATACCCAAGCAGACTCCCAACAAAGAAGCTAATGCCAAACAGATGGAGGTACCATCTATGCGCCGCGAATGAGGGGAACGCCACAAGATGCAGCCTACCTCGCAAGGGTAGGGAAATAGTTCGAGGCCAATATCCTAGAGGAACCTCCAGTGGAACCGAATTTGACGAGGCACAGCCAGTAGAGGAACCCCGCCCAACAGAGTACGATTGCAACATTTCTATACCAAATATCATGATCACCATAAGAGAAACCAGCGGTGCTGAGCGACTCAAGCCTATTTGACCAAGACCCTTCCAAAAGAACCATAACCCGGTGAAGGAACCGCAGGGGATGCGCGGCCACGGGGTCAAAAATGACCCCTATCATGGAAAGACGACAGCCGTGTTATTCAATAAAAATCAACACTGAGTACCATCGAGCGGTTAGGCTCGAGTCCAACACCAAGGAAGGAAGGCAATCAGGAAGGTTGAAGTGAACAAGCCACAACGTATTACCACGACAGTGAAGAAGCGGCGACAACCTACGAGGACTTATAACATGTGAAGTGAAAATGTTCGCCGTCAGGGAAAAATGGGCCCAGGGAAATATTTCGGAGGACACTCTTACACCCAGGGAAAAGGGGACGCAGACTTCGCCCTGGCACCAAACTAATGCATTAGTAACCCTCTCCCTCATTTGATTTATTTTAAATAAAACACGTGTTTGTGAATTCAGGTGGTTCATTCACGTACAACAACGATGTCGGACCAAAGTCAGCGGGGCTGTCCGAACTAACGGACCAAATCGCCCCCGCATCCTAAATCCCTGGTGAATTCCAATTGATAAATCGCAATAAAGACCATTCTCTTGATATAGCCCGTCTGAGCTTAGGTCGGGAAGTCAAGCTCTATACCATCAGAGGAGGCGCAAGAATGGACGTCTTATTTAGACGACCGCCAGCACACTACCCGAGGACACCGTCGGCCCCATCTCCCCAAAAGAATGAAATCCCTTGCAATGTGGATAATTAAAATAAGTCAACAGAGAGTAATACGCGATGAGAGGAAATTCTTCACCATATGGGGCGTCGCCAGAATCAATGCTCCCACCCTCGGAAGGGCCAAAGGGTAAGAAAACCACATCTTCGGCCAAGCCTGATAAGACATAGCGAGGGGCTGTATCGGGACTCATACCTTGAAAGAGTAGAAACATACCAAATCTCAAAACGCAGCTTACACATTCCACGATGAGGAAGAAATGCTTTACTCCCTAGTTATTGTTTCACTAACCTGTATGCAGACAACTGGCCAGGATATTCAAAAGTTCTAACTCTACCTGGAGATCCCTAGGCTCTAAAAAAGAGCCCGCCGCGCTTTTCCCCCTCAATCGGACTTCTGCCTCGAAGAGGGCCTTGTCAACAAGATTATTAGAAGATCAGAGTACCCCTGGAGGAGGATCCAATAAGGTCGCTGGCCTTCTTCAATAGTCCTACAACGAGGGGTGATCTTCTTCTAAGGGCACCATTCCCCTGGGAAATGGCAGACCAAGTCTCAATAGGGAATTATGTACCGGATCAAATGGTCCGTGAAGTTGAGCCCGTACGAGCCGAGCTCGCGATAATGAAACAATGTATGTCTACACCAAGCAATAAAAGGATATCTTTTTAACATCTCATTCTCCAAACAATGAAATCTTAAGTATACCCCCTGACAGGGACCTCTCCACCAAATGCGTCCCGAGATACTAGGAGAATTAGCGTCAGCAATTACACACCTGCGCGACCCCAGGGTCAGAACTCCAAGCTCATAAAGCCCCTACAAGGCAACTCCAAGCTCACAAAAAGCGCTCTTCACGCTTAAAAAAATTCGATGACACAGAGACTGTCATTCATCGCCAATCGCCATGCGCTGGAAAACCCAAAATTGTAAGGCCCCTAGCGGGCAGACTCGGCATAACCAAATCTATTCTACATTACAAAAACAGTAAGACATCAACATGAATGACAAGCTGTAAGACCTCAACATGCATGAAAATCCTAAAGTTCAGGCTATACGTTGCATTTGTAAGAGTCCCGAAAGGGCATACCCTCGGTCTAGACGTCTGAACTATCACTCGGGATAAAAAATAGCTCTGGCCAAACAAATATGACTACGGTCAAAAAGGCTGATACAGCCAAACTAACGTGACTCGGGGATGACCGACCGTTGCTAAAGAAAAATCGCAGGCCACTACTTCGAATATACTTCGGAAAGAACTTGCTAAAAGAGGCTTACCTCAGCAGGCAAAAACGAGCTTCGACCATGTCAACTCCAAATCACAAGGCTTTGACCTACTCGGCCTACGAGCTATGAACCTTCCTAGGTGCTCAAAACATCATCGATAACAACTTGAAATCAAGGTTCTTCTAGAACCGACAATAGGTCAGGCAAATATATTTCAAAAGAACTTAACGAGCGAAAAATAATGCCTACAAAAAGCCTACAGGAAAAAACAGCATAAGAGCCATTGTCGCTAGCTAAGCAAGATTCCGGGCCACATATTAAAAGGTCTCTACAACTGTCGCCAGCTAAAAGACTGACGACTTGAGGATTAAAATGAGGTCGATCCGTAACCCGATTTAGAGATTGGATCCAAAATAGTAACTATACAAGCCTCCGAGCCACATATTAAAAGGTCTCCACGATCTCCAACTAAAAGATTGATAACTTGAGGATTAAAATAAGCTTGAATCGTAACCTGATAAAAAATAGTTAACTATGCAAGCCTCCGAGACACATATTGAAAGTTCTCAACGGCCAAAATAACGTAAGAGGCACTATCGCCGGTCGGCAAATCGAAAGTACTTAAGGGTCATTTAAAGCTCTAGTCGCAACGCGACTCCGAGTCTGGACCTGAAATGGTTAAACTACAATATGCCTAAGGGCACGACATAAATGCCACGATTGCCAACCAAGTGAGCCTCCGGGCCACCCACCTATAAGGTCACTTAGACCCAAAGCACAAAGGGCCATCGCCATCCGCCCATGCATGCAGGAAATTACTTAAGGGTCAATTAAAGCTCGAGTCGCAATGTGACTCGGAGATTGGACCCAAAATGGTTAAACTACAATATGCCTAAGGGCACGAAATAAATGCCACAATCGCCTACCGAGTGAGCCTCTGGGAAACCCACCTATAAGGTCACTTTGACCCAAAGCACAAAGGTCCATCACCGGCTGCCCATGCAGGCAGAAAAGAACTTGAGTGTCAATTAAAGCTCGATTTGAGACTGGACCGAAAATAGTCTAAACAGAAAATGCCCATGGGAAAAAAATGGAAAAAATTGCTACCTGCCCGCACAAGCATAGATGATTTAAGAGCAAGAAGGCTTGAGTCGAAGCTCGACTCGGAGACTAAGCCTAAACAGTCGGGCAAAACACAGAGGCCCCAACACCTGCTCAGGTCAAGGATCAGACTTAAGAGCCTCCGGGCCTGTCCAATCAGTTTCGGACCTACGAGGATCCCGTCAAACACCGAAACCAGCCTGCCTGGTCAAAAGCAATAACAGAAAAGAGACGTAGAAGAAATAAAGCTTCAAGTTTCCTGTTATATTACATACGTAAAAAAAGGCGCACTCTCCATCTACAGACATGCTCTACATATATCAAATACAAAGAGACAAAATGGCGAAATCTACGCTCCACTCATAAGGGCTACAACTTACCAGGTTTGCTCTTTACCTCGTCAGCAAGAAGTGACCGCACGTCACACTCGTCTACCCTTGCTCGAGCCAATTTCTCTTAGAGAACGAAGCCATTCGCACCAATTTCCTCGAGTACTTCTCTTCGGGGTCTGCAACGGACATATTTCTCGATCCTCTTCTCCTAGTCGAGCGCTCGCTTCAGCTCGGCTTGAGCACCCGCAGTGTCTTTCACACGATTCACCATCTCCTGATCAGCCTTGGTCTGGCTTAACACCGCTTCAGTCGGGCATCAATTACCTCAGCCCTGATCTCTATATATCAGATTCAAGTTTCCCGATCATATCTGCCAGAACTTTTGCATTATCACGAGCCAATCAGAGTTAGGCTTCGAAGAAGAGGACCTCAGCTGAGGCGCCTGTATCCTCTAAATCTTGAGCTTCCACCTAATCCCTTAGCTCACCACAGGCGGTTCTGATGCAGTCGATGTTGCCGTTGAGGTACCCCAAAGCCTCCGTCTTTTTTTTGTAGCTAATATAACAAAAAGGGGGTTAACCTTAAGGTCCAAAGGGAGCAAAGCACGATTTACAGAAAGTTACCTGCTCCGCCCAATAGCTTTCGAAATTCGAGCTCTGGTACACCTCATATTGCTAATGCTGTAAATCAACCTCTTTCTCCTCGCTAAGGAGCCTAAGGGACTCGCCCTCATCCAGAATTTTCTGAAGCCTGGCCCCTTGATGGAGCAGCTCAGATATAATCCTATCACATGCCTGCATAAGGAAAGTTCAACAGAGGGAGGAGAACACGAAATACAGGGAAAATGTGCCTAAACTCACCACAAAGTGAAGCCGACGGACTTCCTCGAAATCGAAACACACTCCTGTTGATCCTGCCTCTTCAGACAAATCATATTCACTCGAAGGAACCGCCGACTGAGGATTAGGTATTCCAGGAGCATCAGACTCGGGCAATGCGCTCTCCTCAGAAACACGGGCCTATCAGCACCACTAAAAGCTCCATCACACCGCGGGTGCCGATCCTTCTTATTTCCATCGTTCCTTGGTTCGGAGGCCGACGAATCCTTCCCCTCTTCGGAAGAGCACTGCTTCATCCCAAGGAATCACCCGGTATCTGCAAGAGGCGAAGCCAGTACAAATGAAAGGGGAAAACACTACCTCAAATATACAAAGGCCAAGTCAAAAGCAGCATGCGCACATACCTTGGTATTTCGCTCCCCATCTGGCATAGAATACAGCTCGCCACCAACGCTCATCGCAGGACGAATGGGTCACCAACCTCCGAACCCAGCTAGGCAGGTCAAGGACTTCGCCTGACATCCACGAAGTTGCTGCAACAAGGTAAAAAACACTAGTATTCAACTGACTTTTGCTATAGGAAAAATCTAAAATGGCACCAGACGCTCCACTCACATGCATATTTCCACTCTTCGAGAAATGGAAAATGCTCCACGGGGATAATGCCGACCGTATGGACACAGATAAACCAACCGGACCACTCTCGATCCCCCTCTTCTTTGTCGTCAACCACAAAAGGCGTGGACGAATGACACCTCAGGGTTAGCAGGCCCTAGTGATGAAAGGTCCAGTATAGCTTGACGAGATGGTTAAGCGTGAATTCAAAACCCAACCTTCTCCGCAAAGAACCTCATCATCAGCACCACCCGCCAAACCGACGGATGTAACTACGCCAAAATAACCCGATAATTCAAGCAAAAATCAAGTACAACCCTATCAGGGGGACCAAATGCAAAAGGATATAGGTATATGCTCAAGAATCTATCAGTGGAGTCTGTAATACTCTCGTCCGGGGGAAGAACCTGCAGCGCTATCCCCTTGCTCCATCTACAGTATTTTCTCACCATCTCTAGATGTTCCCCTATTATTAAAGACGCCGTCTTCAGAGAGAACTCCTGCAATTCCTGAGCGCCGGGAGAGGCACTCCCCGCTCCCTGTCGGGCCTGCCTTGAAGTGGTTGCCATGACTATGGTAAAATGAACAGATCAAAGCAAGGGCGTGCACCAACAGTCTTTGCACCTAAAGAAATGAAGAACCCTATGCCAAAATGGAAGAGCAACTATCCAAAAATAGCAAGGTCTTTCGAAGAAGCCAAAGCCGCCCACATATATGCGAGAAACAACGGTGACTCGCCTACCCGGAGTGAGCCCCAAGAAACTTACATCCTTGATGCAGATCAACGGGGTGATACCCGATCCCTAAAGAATCCTTCAACGAGAAGCCAAGACTAGAGGAGTCGTCCGTATTATATCCAAGCCTGAGATAGCATCTACCTCGAGGGTCCCCGATAAAGAGAAGTCGGAGTTCGGGAAGCTTTCAACGCCATCACTCGACACGAGGAAGTAATTGATCTCATGATTCCTTTTCTAAAAAAGAGGAATAAATTCAAGAAGCTTCGATCAAGAAAGCTCCTCGAAGGTTCGAGGAAGCGCCCGAGTACAGGCAACTCCTCAGCAGAAGTTCATCCTATAGGTTTTAAGAGGGATATCTGTGTCATGATCAAAAGGGGAGTCCCAGGTACCCAAAGTTGACCTTCATTCAGGATAACATACCCAAAGTCCCCGGAATTTGGTGTATTATCCCCATACAACTCGGAGGGCCCCGACAGCTCAGGCCTATCAGATTAATTTAGGATTAGCCCAAGGTAAGACAATGGGTTTGGAAGGGAGCTATGTTGATCGGCAGAGAAGCGAAAAGAACACTCACGCCCAAGTTAAATATCAGCGGTCAACAATAAAGGGAGATGTTCGAAAAGAATCGAAGGGCACGAGAACATGCAACTGCAAAGCAAGAATTGAAAGAAGAATTCAGTGAAATATATTCATATTTATAAAGATCCTGTACAATAGCCATCGAGGGGTCCTTATATACAATTGCAAAAGCCTATAGAGGTTCTCTACGCATAAAGGAAGAGACGAAGTGATGCACACGCAAAGTAAAAGCCTGAAGACTGGTCCACCTTTGAAGGTCCGCAACAGGTGCCTCCGCACGTACAAGAACGAGGATTTCATTCCAACCATCCACACTGATATCCCCAATGGACAAGGTGAGTGGCACGGTGGGATGAAGAAATGTCATAGCTTTCCCAAGCTCGAGGACCCTCGTTGGCCAAGGGAGCCTCGGAGAGACAGCGGACCAAACAACCCTCGGTCCCACTTGCACGACTACTTAAAATCCACTTCTTGGAACATCTAGCCGTGTAAGCCCCAACTTGGAGCAGAGCACCACATCAAGCTTGGGAATGAAGGTGAGTAATAATATATAATTCGAGCCCCCTTTTGAGCAGTGGTGCATAATCCAAATGGTTGTCTACCTGAGGGAGAAATCGATTCCCCGTCCATCATCATCTCGGGCCAACAGCAGCAGCAAAGGCCAGTATATCGACGACCACAACAATAGAGGGACAGCACGATTCTGCTCGACAAAGGGAAGTACCGGCAAAGGGCCACAACACGATCTAAGAGAGCTCCTCCAAACGGCCTGAGGCCATTAGCCCCAAGCATGATGTTCAAGGATAGAAGAATATGATAAGAAGGAATAGGCAAGCAAGCCAACAAAGGCACTAGGATAGGAAAAATAATGCCAAAACACCCCTATTTATAGGGGGTTATGACACGATCATCGAGGCTTTGAAAGATTGACCGAAGGATGCAGTTAATGCATCCATGGAAAATCGAATTGACGGTGGTAACTTAACCTTGGAGAGCAAGAATCAGGAGGGTATTGAATGAAGTCAAAAATACACAAGCCCGTGGATGCCCGATTACCACAAAACTCACGCCAGGAGTCACATCATTGGTATGGCATCACCGAAAGAAGCTCGAACTATCAAGTATTAGAATCATTTATTATCACTTCTTTATGGAAAACACGAGGACTATATGTACGCAAAAAAATTAGAGGACTTGATTTCTCACAGTCAAGTTATTTCGTGAGAACGCCTTGAGACCCTGAGGATGGGAGGCCATAACCAAGTTCCTGACTCAAGGCTCGTCGAGGCCCGACACAGAGAAAAGAAAGATCGAAGCCAGGACAGAGGGGGAAGCTCCCAAGGCACACGACTAAGTCTGACAGGGCCGGCCTATCCAGAGCCTATGCTGAGGCGTCACATCAAGCCATCCCATCTCCATACTTTGTAATTAATGCCCATGAACTTGCAGTCGAGTTCCCCTCCTATATAAAGGGTACTTACCCTACCTTGTAAATGAATACTGTTGCTCCATTTCTCCACAAGTGCAATAATCTCTCTCTCTCTCTCTCTCTCTCTCTCTTCTTTCTAAACTTGTTCGTTCTCACTGGCCCGAGGTCGCCTCGATATCCATCGCTTTCATACTTTTTCTTCATCACATAGCTTAGTATTGGCCATAAAGAGTGTTGTTTAATTATATCTTCAACTGTTATCCCATCCCCGACTATCCCAGATAGCTCAAATTTGACCCTGACGTTGACCCCGAGGTTACCCATCGACTTGACCGATACCCGGGCGGCAGGCCCTTCGGTTCGATTACTATCTCGTTTTAGCTCGTATTTTACCATTAAACTCCATATTATTAGCATCAACTGCTCTAACAACTAGCTCGGGAATAGATCACGTGTTTTTAGAATCCCATTTACAAATATAATTGTTATTACCATTTTAACGGTAAACAACAAGCTTCATTATTGCAAAGTCCATCACATTTGCGACTTCCGAAACAGGTTGTCAGTGCCGCATTGGCAAGGCATTCTTTGCAATTGCAAGGGATTGCAAAGTGTCACAATTGCGACACCTACAACTAAATAAAATGTTGGAAAGTCGGGATTTCATCTCATTTCTCTCATTTTAAAACCTTTGACTCGGTAGGAGGCGATTTGGAGAGGGGATTTTCATTTACAATCATTTGGTATGTGATTCTAATCAATTTTAAAATAGATTTAACATCAAATTTATGAGAATCAAAGATGAAATTTAGGATTTTTTGTCAATTTTGAGAAAATGATAATTTTAGTTTTGAGAGTCGATTTCGATCGGGATTTGAAAACATAACACATATATAGACTCGTGAGGTTAATGGGTTATTGGAATACCCTTGGATCCTTGCTTTGACCGGGCAGGCTCGTGGTTGACTTTCTGGAAATTATGTATAGATCATCGATTTATCAATCATAATTTGTTTTCCTTGCAGTGTTTGATGATATTAAATTATTTTGATTAGATTTGAGCTATGTGGAGATGAATTTTTAGGGAAAAGCTATTGTCAAGGGCTTATTTTCCTTGTTGAAGTAAGTACCTTGCCTAACTTTATGTGGAGTAACTACCCATTAGGATTTGGGTTGTTTGTGTTATTTGAATTATGTGAAAGATGTTTACACAAGGTGATGAGTATGTACACGAGATCATATGTGTTATTTTAATAGGTTTAGACCTTTTGAATTCTTCTATGCATTTAATTGAATTTTTCATAACATGTTATATCGGTTATTGTTAACTTTACCCTCACATGCTCTATTTGACGTTGTTAGTAGATGTTCTATCTTTTATTGTTATGTTTTCTTTTATATGCTCTAGTTGAAGTTATTACCTCTCTTAATGTCTTGTTGCCTCTTTTATTGTTGAATTACTCTTATTTGAAGTTGTCACTTCATGGGAATACTTTCATTTGCATTATTGAGGTTGAAGTTGTAAAAGCGATTAACACATTGAGGTTGAAGTTGTTGATCATTAATATATTTTCTCGTTGAGTATTTGTAATTCCTTTTGTTATAGTGGAGATTATTGTTCACATTATGGTTGATCCATGAGCTATATATATCATGGTAACATTGGTATTGTTGATTTTGGCAAGTTGTGGCATATGGACACATGTGGTACGAGTTGTTATTGTGTTGTGATATTGATGCGCATGCGACGATATAGGGATAGGGGTTGATGTGCATGCGGCGACATAAGGTGGGATTTATGCGCGTGTTTCTAGTAAGGAAATTACATGAAGCCAGGTGGCGAGATTAGGGAGCTAAAGCGCGTCTAGCCATTTCGAGAAAAATGTTTCAAAAACTAAATATGAGGTTCACACAGCGATATAAAAAAAAAGAATATGATTGAGATTGTGAAATGAGAATATGAGTTGTGGAACCTCGGTTGTGATTCTTGCTGTACATTCTATAAGGCTTGTTGGTTGAACAGTTTTGTACCCTTTTCATTTGTCTTACTTATATTTGTCCATATTGGATTAATTGTTGTTCTTGTCATTTGTTCACTCCTTGTTGTTTTTATTGCCTTAAAATCTGTTGTTAGTCTACATTTATTGTACTACTTTTGTTATCATTCATTTCCTCGCTCTCTGTTATTAGACTATATTATACTTTGTTAAGTTTTCTTTCCCTAGTAGGTGTAATGATCGGGCGTCGTCACTACTCTACCGAGCTTAGGCTTGATACTTACCTCGTACCGCTGTGGTGTACTCATGTTACGTTTCTGCATATTATTTGCATATTCAGGTACATCTGCTCGTATCAGACACTAGTGATCGATCAGTTATTTTTGTAGAATTCAAGGTATACCTGCTCGATGCTCACAGAACTCGGATTCACCTTTTATTATTTCCTTACTACTATTTATCCTATTATTAGATAGTGTTTTATTAGAGATTTTAGAACATTTTTGTAGAGCTTATGAATCATTTCCACTGGTTTTGGGGATATTGTTACTGATGTTTCATTTTTGGAGTTATTATGAGCTTTATCGGTTTATTCTATTATCTAAGATTGTTATTTTTGTTAAGCTATCAATGAATGTTAGGCTTTGTATGCGGTAAAAATCAGAAAATTTGATTTTCGCAATCAAGACTATTCGGGAAGGCTTCATCGAGACCACGAGGACGGAAGGTTGTGATCGAGTTCTCATCTTCCGGGCTCATCAAGGTCCGAATCAAAAGAAGTAGGGTTCAAGGTCAGGGGTAAGAGAAGATGACTCCAGAGCACATGGCTACACCTGACATGGCCGATCTATCTGTAACCTATTGAGATGACGAGCGGTAGCCAGTCCCATCTTTCTACTGTTGTAAGTAATATATGCATATTTTATTGAGTCCCATCGCCTATATAAGGGGGACTTACCCCACCTTGTAAAGGACTGATGTTGCTCCACTTCTCCAACAAGTAATAATATCTCACTCTCTCTCTCTCTCTCTCTCTCTCTCTCTCTCTCTCTCTCTCTCTCTCTCTCTCTCTCTCT
>MU753906.1:88608-113952 GCA_026770625.1 Nicotiana glauca
CTTTCTTCTAAAATTAACTGTGTTCTTTGACCCCGAGGTCGCCCTAGCATCTTATTGTTCTTCATTTATTCTTCGTCATTTAGGTCAAGATTGATCATATAAAGTCGTATTCACTTGTATATTCGTCTGTTATTCCCTTCCCGAATACCCTCAATAGGCCTGAGGTAGGCTCGAGGTTTGGCCCCGAGGTATCTACTGGCTTGTTCTAAGCTCGGGAACGCCCCTTACTGGTTCGATTATCGTTTTTAGCTAACTCGATCTTTACTATTTTACTCCATATTTAGTATTAATTACCCTTTCAAACTAGCTCGGGAATAGATCACACATTTTTAGAATCTCAAATTTAATTGTTGTTACCATTTTCACAGTAAATAGTTTGGCGCCCACCGTGGGGCTAAAAATAATAGTGATTATTTTCTTGCTAGTTTCGTCACTTAAATGCACGATATTGCTCACACTTTTTCTTGCCCAAGACCCTTCGATTTCAGATTAATGGTTAGCTTGATAAGGGAAATCGAGGACGACAACCCCACAAATCGCAAGGAAAACAATGTGGCCACCCTAACGGCATGTGCGACACCGCAGGACCCCGATAATGCATCTAGATCAAATAACCGACCGGAAACCCGAAAAGTCCTAGCCCCGATAGAATGGGAAGTTGATCTACGTGTTATTTTTGAAATGTTGCAGTAATAGCGTTTGGCTATCTCTCAGTTGCAGAGCCGCACGAAGGCTCTTGGCGTGATAGCACCCAAAATATCTACTCGCCCCGATACAGTTTCCAAGGTATCGGACAATGACGAACCAACCACCTATCCTGTAGCGGTAAGGATGCTAGAGGACATTATCGAAAAGATCGACTCACGATCGCGGAGACTCCTACAGCAATCATCTCCGGGAGATACGGTCCCAGGACTCATTTCGCGGAAGTCAGAAACAACGAAATTCGCTGAGGATGACAGGACCCCAAGTCCTCACAGGTACATAACCACTCATGCACGCCCGTTCAGGAATGACGACCCTCAAAACGGAGAACTCGGGCCTACCTCGATGAGTAGATTTGAAGAAATTCCCCCGAAAGAAAATGTGATGCGGCATCATTGTTCGACACCCAATCTCGGGAACTTCGAGCTCACTAAGTCCCCAAAAAATAGCTCCGAGCTTATGAGAAGCTGTCTTCAAGATAACTCAACGACTCGGAGCCTGTCGCTAATCGCCACACACTGGAAAATATGAAATTGTAAAACCCAAACGGGCAGCCTCGGCAAAATCAGATATATTCTCCCTAAACTGTAAGACCTCAACATCCATGATAAACTATAATACCTCGACATGCATAGCAAACTGTAAGACCTCAACGGGCATGAAAAATCTCGTAGTTTGGGCTACATGTCGCATTTGCAAGAATCCCTAAAGGGCATACCCTTGGTGTGGACGCTAAAACTGCTTATCGGGATAAAAAATGGCCCCGACCAAATGCACACGACTACGGTCGAAACGGCTTCTACAGCCCAAAAAATGCAACTTGGGGACACCCGATTGTTGCTAAAAAATCCTCCGAATCTACTTCAGAAAGAACCAGCTAAAACACAGACTTTCCTCAACAGACAAAAAATGAGTCCCGACCATGTCGGCTCCAAAATTAAAAATGTGTTGATCTACTCGACCTATGGGCTATGAACCTTCCAAGGTGCTTAAAATATCACCTATTACGACTTAAAATCGAGGTTCTTTTAGAACTGACGACGGGTGAGGCAAAATAATCAATAAGACCTTAACGAAAGGAAACAAAGCCTACAAAAAGCCTCCGGGCCTCACATCAAATTACGTAATTGCCATTATCGCCGACTAAGAAAAACCTTCAAGCCTCACACCAAAAGGTCTCTACGACCATCAACTTGAAAATTGACAACTTGAGGATTAAAGAGAGCTCGAATCGTAACCCGATCTGGAGATTAGATCCAAAATAGTTGAACTAAGCAAAGCCTCCAGGCCTCTTATCAAAAGGTCTCTACGACCAAACAGTGTAAGTGCCATTGTCTCCGGCTAAGCGAGCCTCCAAGCCCATATCGAAAGATCTCTATGACCAAACAACATAAGTTCCACTGTCGCCAAATGGGCATGCCTTCGGACCTCATACTAAAAGGTCTTAATGACCAAATAGCACAGAGGCTACCACCACTGATCGAAAGATCAAATAAGATTCAAGGATCAATTACAGCTAAAATCGCAATGCGACTCGGAGACTAAAACTGGAAATTCCCCATCCCAAATGGCTCGAGGATAAAATAAGCTCGAGTCAGGATCCCTACTCAAAGACTGAACCTAAAACTCAAGCCTGAAGGCTACTCCAAGTTCTAATCGGTCTGGTGGGAAAACTCCAGCGATCAAAAACGCCAAAATTACAAATTACAGGTTCCCCTCTTTTCTTATTAATTATATATCGATTACAGGGCACAATCTCAGTCCACATCATCTGATGGAATCTATATATGTGTATACACGACAAAGGAGGCAGGGAATGTCCTTTCCTCCTTTATTTCCCTTTTGGCAGCTATGGCCACTTGGCCTCCCCCTCATCATCAGATATTAGAAACTTGGCATCAAACTACGCTCCCTCGGTATGTTTGATCTCCTCCCAGAGATCGAAACCTCGAGCGTGAATCTCCTCGAGGTTCTTCCTCCGGGATTTGCACCTCTCATACTCCCTGATATTGCTTGCATGATCAAGGGCCTTCTTCAACTTGGCCCTAACAACGTCGACGCTCTTTGAACAAGTAGCTATCTTTTGCCTCAAATGGGTGTTATTTATTATGAACTCGACACGAACGTCTGCCAACTCGATTTTCTCCCTCGATAGCTCGGATGAGAGCTTCACAATCATATTCGATCGAGCGGAATCATCCACATGAGCAGCCTGAAGTTGCGCCTCAAAATTGGATGTCGTGGCTAGAACCCTCTCTTTAGCCCCCAAATGAGTGTTAAGGTGTGCCCGCAGCTCAGCAAGTTCGTGGTTGGTGGCACCAACCTCGCCCTAGAGGTTCTCCAGCTCATCCACTTTATCCTTCAACTGGAATAGCCGCACTTCAAAAGACCGAAAAAGGTAGAAAAGAAGATGTGATGGAAATACGAGCCAACAAGGCGGAATACCAGTCTCTCCAAGAGAACCTCCTGAGAATGGCATCGGTCCACCTCGCACCTTAAAGAAGCGAACTTGCTTTTCTTTACCGCACATAGAAGCTGAAGTGACCTTCCCCTTTCTCGGGCATTATGCAGGTGGGTCTCACGACGAAGCAACTCGGCTTTGAGCCTGTCAAAAGCCTGAAAAGAAGCCAAGCACATGATGAAAAAGGAAGGAAATACCGGGCCGGAGTGTCTTTATTGCTAGTAAAAACTCACCGCAATACCAGTACTATGAGCCTCACCAAGGGCCGAAGCGATGTCCAATAAAACTTCGGTCCTGAAAGCTGGTCGACCGATCGAATCATTTCCTCTTAGCTGTTGCAGAGAAGGTGCTTCACCGCAAGCCTCTGCACGCCACAGAACATCTTTCCTTTTCCCAGGACTCCTCAACTCTTGAACCGACAATATCACCTCTAATAAATGCTCGGCACCTGCATTAAAGAAATCGAGAAGATCAGCAAAGGGAAGGCCACCCCCGAAAAATAAAAAAGAAGAGTGGAAACGGAACGCCAAACACCTACCACGACAATTTACCTCCCTCCTCCCTTCTGAAAGATTTGGCCACCAGTGCCTATCATGAGTCCAGCATGCTGCTAATCTGTGAGACCATTCGGCTAAGCCCAAAACCTTGTCAGGCAACCAACAAGCAGCTACAAATAAAAGACAAGAAGAAATCGTTGTGAGTCATATCTCATATTAAGGAAATAAAAGACAGATCGAACAGAGAGCTTACATGTGGATCTCCATTTCTCAGGGAACGGTAAGAATTTTTCGGGCATAACGTCGGTCGTCCAAACTCGAACGAACTGGCTCATCCACCCGTGGTCTTTATCCTCTTGACCACTGGTCATGGGAACTCGAGTTGACCGGCGCTGAAGAGCAACCAAGCCTCGAAAGCGAAACGGCCGGTATAACCTTATTAGTTGACTAAGAGTAAAATCTATCCCGACCTTGTCAGTAAAGTATCTCATCGACAATACTATCACCAGAAGAAAGAATGAACATGCGCCAGAGTTACTTGGTACCCTCTACAAAAATCGAGCACAACCGGGTCCGAGAAACTTGGCTCGAGAACGATGGTGTACATACTCAAGAAGTCTTCGACGTACATCGTGATTTTTTTCCCGGGGGAAGGGGCTTGCAGGACCACGCCTTCCCCCCATCTACATTTCCTCTTGATCCTCTCGAGGTCCTCTTCTTCCACCGAAGAGGCAATCCTTGACATATTTTCCCGGCGACCCAGAATGTTAGGAGGTTTTCTCAGCATAGCAACACCCCTTGGTGATGTATGCTTCGGGCATCACTCCCCCGATGTCCTAGAAAGGCCTCCATTGCTAGCCAAAGGCAGAATACAGGAAGAAGTACCCTTCACCCGAACATCGGACATCGAAGTAGTGACGATGATAATGACAGAATAAGGGGAAGAGGAAGAGTATCCAATCAGAAAGCAGAGAAATGGGGAAGCTCGCAAAAAGTACCTGGCTCTATAGAGAAGCTGAGCCTATCAAATAAGAAAATGCAGTAATTGCCGCTTGGGGAAGGAATAGATGAATATATAAGGGCCAGGCGACAACCGACCAAATTGCCCAAGCAGGCCAATTAATTATGGTCGCGTTAAACATCACACTACGCTTGGGGAATGCAATGACGAAACTACTATAGACTCCTACGTGTTTCGTGAAAATAGGAAGGGGGCCCCGAGGAATCTCCGATGATGTTCCCCCGAGCTCACAACTCAAGCTCGGGTACAAAATACAAAAAGGCTCTGAAGGTCCGATGCCCAGCGCTCTGAAGCAAAAAGAACAACCGAAGTAAAGGCTCCCTTTTTTCCATTAACAAAACAGTTGCACATCTTTGAAATATTTGGAAGGGAGAACATATGAAAAAAAAGAGAAAGGGGGGCTCGAAGACTACTCCTCGTCGCTCTACTCTTTGCCCTCGTCGGGAATAATTTGACGCCCCAGTTCCTCCTCCGTCTCAAGGATCTTGTCCAGATAAGCAGATAGCTCGAAGCCTTAGGCCATGAGTTCTTCCAAAACCTCCCTTTCTCCTTTCACCTTGGCATGATCAACAGCACGGACCAGTTTCTGCTCGGCCACCAGGGAAATGTCACGGGCCATCGCATGCGCTGTGGCCGCGTCTGCCTTAGAATTGACATCTCGTTCCAAACCAAACATGGCATCGATTAAAGCATCGATCTCCTTACGGGCGTCCGAAAGGAGACTTGATGACGTCGACAACTCCCCAGCTACACTTGTATTCCGCTCCCTCAACTCGGAAACCTCCATTTCCAACTCAGCGATCCTCGAGTTTCCCTTGTCAACCTTCATAACAAATCAAGGGAACAGAAATGTGAACACAAAAGACTCATACGGATGCCGAACGGAGGAGCAGATATGAAAGAAAGAAGAAGAATACCTGTGCAGCAAGAGCGATCTTCTCCCAGAGTGCCACCTCTAAAGTAGCTCGAAGCTCTTTCACCTCCTCTCCTCCCCAGATACCTCGAGACTCATAATCTTGCAGTCTCGAAGAAATGGAATCATGCTCTGTCTCGATATGGGCAGCTTCCTCACGGAGCTTTGATATGACACGATCGTATATCTCTTTGCACAAAAGCATAATAAGGAAATTGAGAAAAGTGATGAATAACACCCAAGAGCGAAGGGAAAGCTCAAGGAAAAATTTTCACCTACAGCAGGTGTTTCTGTGCTGCATCAACGACATCAGTCACATCAAGATCAACCCCGTCAGGCACATCATCGAGGATGTTGGCAAAAGTGCCTCCCTTTCCGAAGGAAATTTCGACCGTGGTACCGATCATCCTTCCGGTGTCTCTCGATTTTCCCGATGAAACTCAATAGTTTTAGATGAAGTCGTTCGGGTTATCAACCCCATCGAATAGAGGCCCATGCCCCGGGAAGGCTCCGAACTCCGTCTCATTTGAGCCCATTGCCCTGCTGGCAGAAGCTACTCTAAATCTGGCCGAGCGATTTGAAACCATATCAGCGTCCTCACCAACAACCTTTGGCTCCTTAGCCTTGCTGGCCATAGCTGTCGCGGACTCAACAGCCTTCGTCCGGGGTACCTGCGAACCCTTATCACTGGTCCTCGGCCTCCTTCTCAACAGACTGCCATCATCATCTTCTTCCCCGTTTGCACCAGGATCTGGGTCAAAGCTCGGGACAGCGACCTCATCGGGTCCAGCAGCAGCAACTCTTGTTTTCTTTTTCCTGCCCGTGCCGACTCCCAAGGCCTCCTTTTCACCACTAGGGGGTGGCCTAATTAATATCTTTTCCCCAAGGCCTGCATTAACACGATGAATGAAGCACAAAGGGAATACAAAATACAAGGTACGTACAGAAAAGAAACCCCACCATGGTTCTTGGCCACCCAGCGCCTATCGGCCACGAGGTCCCAGGATCGGAGATGATACGGGAACTCTCTATCCAAGCGCTTTATCCACCTCGCCAAGTCTGGAACCTCCTCAGGATTCCAAGGAGAAGCTGGAGAAAGTCACCAAGAGGTTTTCACAACATTCAAAAGAAATGTTGAGGAACAATTAAGGAGAAGATATACTTACGCTGAAAGTTCCACCATTCGGGAAAAGACATCCATTGGACTGGGATGATGTCCGAGGTGCGCACCCAAACGAACTTGCTCATCCACCCTCGGTCCTTCCCCTCATCGACGCTTGAAAAGAGAGGTTTCTTAGATCGTTGTCGACGCTTTATCAAGCCTCGATACAGCCGAGGACGGTATAGTACGATCAGAAGATTGAGAGTAAGAACCTCACCCATAATCTCCTCAGTGAAATGCCTAAGCATCAGGATAATCCTCCAAAAGGACGGCAAGATCTAGCTAAGGGTCACTCGATACTGAATACAGAAGTCAAGGATCACGGGGTCGATGTGCAAGGGACGAGATTTCACAGATTTTTCGGGACCCAAGGTGAACGGGTATGTGTACACACAAAGAAATCCTTCCTTGAAACTACTAAAATCTTCACCGGAGGTAGGAATTTCCATTGTCGCTGTTTCATTCCATCGACAGTCACACTTCACTCTTTCGACTTTAGTCATGATACTAATATATCGAGACACTTGCTCGCATCATCCCAACTTCGATGCAGGAGCCTCGACACCGAAGTCCTTTGACGTACCGAACTCGGAGGGGATCCACTGCTCTAGAGAAAGGGTCGTCCTATCACCCCCCTGGCCGACTGTGACGATGATGCGGTATCATTCCGGTAGGGTACCGTCATGGAAGTCCTAGCCATAAATGATGAGGGAACTCTTCTGAAAACAAAAATAAAGAAGGACGAAAGTATATCGAATAAATTAAGATTCCGGTTCGCAAGCCTAGAGGAAGGGCAAAGATGAGCAGCATCTGATGATCGGATCATTTTACAGGATCCAATTGGGGAAGCGGAAGGGACGAGCCTCCAATGGTTCGTAAACTCCTCGATCATCATTCATATGGCGGCTCCGTGTAGTTTTTGGGGCTATGACATTTAATTCTCATATATGAATGACATCATGGAAAATATGACCTCGAGACTGCGAAGATACGATTCAATATATTTTCCCATCACTTCGTCACGAGAAACGCGGAGACTATCTGTACGGAGTAAAAATCAGAAGACTTGATTTTCGCTATCAAAACTATTCGAGAAGCCTCCCTCGAGACCCCGAGAATGGAAGGCTGTGATCGAGTTCTTGGCTTTCGAGCTCTCAAGGTCCGAATCGAAAGAAGTAGGGTTCGAGGTCAGGGGTAAGAGAAGATGACTCCGGAGCGCATGGCTATACCTGACAGGACCGGTCTATCTGTAACCTGTTAAGATGACGAGCGGTAGGCTGTCCCATATTTCTACTCTTGTAAATAATATATTCATATTTTATTGAGTTCCCTTACCTATATAAGGGGGACTCACCCCATCTTGTAAAGGACTGATGTTGCTTTACTTCTCCAATAAGCAATAATCTCTGTCTCTCTCTCTCTCTCTCTCTCTCTCTCTCTCTCTCTCTCTATCTAAAGTTAACTGTGTTCTTCGACCTCGAGGTCGCCCTAGCATCTTATTGTTCTTTATTTATTCTTCGTCATTTAGCTCAAGATTGATCATATAAATCCGTATTTACTTGTATATTCGTCATTTATTCACTTTTCGAGTACCCTTAATAGGCTCGAGGTAGGCTCAAGGTCTAGCCCCGAGGTATCTACTAGCTTGTTCTAAGCTCGGGAACGCCCCTTATTGGTTTAATTATCATTTTTAGCTAACTCGATCATTACTTTTTTACTCCATATTTAGTATTAATCACCCTTTCAAACTAGCTCGGGAATAGATCACGTATTTTTAGAATCTTATTTAAAAATTTAATTATTGTTACCATTTTCACGGTAAACTGGCTTACCTAGTCTCTAAGACTAGGTTCCATCACAACATTCTAAGGTGGTGATTTGGGGTCGTGACAAAATCATACATAGTACCAGCATACATGCTACTCACCTTATGAATACATAACTTTTCACATAATAGAAATCGACACATTAGAGCTATATCTAAATGGGTTTTACCCACAGAAAGTTAGACAAAATACATACATCAAACAAGACAAACCACTACTCTAAGACTACCTTCCCGTATGAATAAACATCCGGACAGATCAAATCTAGCCAAAATTACTTAATTTTATCAATAGAATCTATAGAAAACAACCTCAAACAATAAAGCTTCAATCTTGAACAAAACTAAAAAATCCAACTTAGAAAGTCAACCCGATCTCGCCTCCCAAAACATGGTAAAAATCACAAATTTCGAACACCCATTTGATTACGAGTCTCACCATACTAATTCCATCCAGATCCGACTCTGAATCGGTATTCAAATCCCCATTTTTCATTTGGAAAAGTTTATACTAATATTCCCAATTTCTTCACTTAAATTCATCAATCAATCACTAAAATCAACATTGGAATCATGAAAAATAAACAAATCCGATTCAAAAATACTTACCCTAATTCAAATCGTGAAATCTTATCCAAAATGGCCCAAAATTGTTCTCCCAATGTCAAAATGTGACCAAATAACCAAACCCTCAAAATAGACTTAGTTAAGTCTGCTCAGGTCTATGTATCGCAATTGCGGGACCACCATCGCGATCGAGCAGGCCAAAATACCAGCTCCATATAATGCCCTATGCAAATGTGGCCCCAAGAAGACGATCGAGTTTCACAAGCTACCAAGACTATGCGAATGGGGCCACTTTCCGCGAACACGAAGGCAAAATGGACTTGCCTCCCCCGCTTGCTTTACTCGCTATGCGAT
The DNA here is from genome assembly GCA_026770625.1 of Nicotiana glauca. Taxonomy (NCBI): domain Eukaryota; kingdom Viridiplantae; phylum Streptophyta; class Magnoliopsida; order Solanales; family Solanaceae; genus Nicotiana; species Nicotiana glauca. Next base: position 98,114 of record MU753906.1, read on the forward strand.
CGCGACCCTCTTCTTGCGAACGCGAAGCTTCAGCTCCCAACCTTCTGTGATCACGTGAATTCCTTCGCAAACATGAAGGAAAATAGTTTGTCGGCCACCAAACACCATTCGCGATCATGATGGCCACCAGAACACCAGAACACCAGAACACCAGAAGATAGCTGATACAAAACAAGGGGAAATGATCTGAAACCACCCCGAAGCACACCCGAAGCAACCAAGACCCTGTCCAGTCCCACCAAACATTCCCAAAACATAACACAGATATGATCGAGGCATTAAATCACATAAACAACATCAAAATCATAAATCACACCTCGATACAAGCCTAAGGAACTAATCCAAATTTCCAAATACAAATTCACGTCGAACATGCCTAAACAACTGTAAATGACCTCAAATTTTTCATACGAGTCCCAAAATACATAACAAACCTATTAAAACTCTCAAAAACACAATCCAAACCTGATATTATCAAAGTCAACTCTCAACCAAACATATCAACTTTCAAACGTTCGCTAATTCAAGCCAAAACTACCTATGAACCTCCAAATCTAAACATAAGCCTAAGTCCAAAATCAAAATCTGAACCTAATAGAAGCATCAAAACACCTCCAAAGTTGTCTACACAAAACTCAAATTCCTGTCAACTCTTACAATTTAATCCTCCAACCATGGGATTAAGTGTCCCAAATCAATTCAAAACTCCTCGAAACTCAACCAACCAACCTGCAAGTCTTGTAACAACAAATACACATACGTAAGGTATCAAATAGGAGAAACAGTGCTAATATATTTAAAAAATTGGTTGGGTCACTACAATATCCATATCAGGTGGCATGCCTGGAAAATCTATAGGAATTACCTCAGGAAACTCTCTTACAACCAGTAGTAAACCCATAGAAGGAAGCTTCGTGCTAGAATTTTGAATATAAGCCAAATATGATAAACACCCCTTCTCAAAGATACTCTGATCCTTCAAAAATAAAATTAACATAGTCGTAGAATGGCCAAGGGTCTTTGTCCACTCTAATCTATGCAACACTTGCATAGCTAAAGTAATAGTCTTGGCATGAGAATCCACGATGGTACGATACGCGGACAACCAATCCATACCAAGAATAACCTCAAATTAGACATATCCAACAATAAGATATCAACTACAGTATCAAAATCATTGATAGTAACAATAAAAGATCGGTATACCTAATCAACTATTATAGAATCCCTAACCTGTGAAGACACATAAACATGAATATCAAGAGAATTTTGGGGCATACTCAAGTGCGATACAAAATATACATACACATATAATAAGTAGAACCCAAGTCAAACAACACTAAATCCTTTCTATGATAGACTAAGATAATACCTTTGATGACTGCATCAGACGACTCCGCCTCTGGTCTACCAGGAAATACATAACAATAGGGTTGAGCCCCACCAACCTGTCCTACTCCTCTAGGATGACCTCTAACTAGCAGATCTCCACCACTAGATGGCTCGACCCTATCCCTAGCTGGTTGGGCAGGTGGTATAGCAACTGGTGCCGAAATCATAGCACGAGTACCATGTTATAGCATACAACTCTGCAACCTGAGGCAAAACCTCTTGATGTGTCCCTTAATATCACACTCGTAACAACCTGCATGCTGATGTGGCTGCTAGTTTGAAGCTGTCTTTGATGACCCGACTCACCGCCATATAAACTCTGTATCGGTGGTACATTGATAGGTGTTGGATTCACACTAAATGATGAGTGCTAGGAGCAGGAACCATAAGTTCCACGGACACTTTATCACTAGGGCTCACATCTCATTGGGGAATATCTGGAGTTATTTGTATGATCCACTTAGGGACTCTATACTTCAATAATCGTATTTTATAGCATCCCAACATGACTCATCTTCTGGAGGTATTCTAATCTCATGCAGTTCATAAAATCCATTCTCTTTGAATAATTACTTAATCGAAAGCCTAAATGTAATCCTATTAACATTTATCACAATTACACCATTAATCGCCTACCAGGGAAGCATTCCAACTCTTCTAAATGATCATAGTCTTAAACTCCTTCGAGGGTATACCGAGCTTTCTATAACTTACGAAAACCATCAATTCTCTTATTTTGATGGGCTTAATCCTAAGGCTTTACCTATTTTCATCACCTTCTATATCACCTCTTTTTATCCTTACTCCTGTCCACCTAAAACCTTGTTTCTCTACCATACTTTAGCTTGCGATCTACACATATCTATTTATAGTACTCACAGCCTTCCTTTAACTTTCTAGCACCATACATTTGTTTATGTTATTCTAGAATCTCAAGCAAACCATCACAACATTTCTAGCTCTTTTGTACTCTTTTAACTAGACCTCTTAGTACCTATAAACCATATGGTGGAAGATATGCTAGTAACGACACCACTATCATTTATGGATACTGAATCATGACGCTTCTAGACCTCTATCTAATGTCTGGACTATTACTAAGCTTCTGCACCTGAGTATCTCATACCTTCGTTACCTTTACCTTACTTACCTTTAAATCTCGCCTCATATATTTTGTCTCTTTCATAACCTCCCTTACACACAGGTGGAATTCACATCCATAACTTGAAGCTCTATTACAAAACTAGCACCTCCGATGCATACATAATTTGACGGAGCTTAATATTGATTTCTTGTGAGGCGGTATTCTTCAAAATGGGTTTATCATAGAGCCATTATAGAATGTGTTCACTGCACTATCTCTCTTATACCTCTAATATTAGAGGTAGCCTAAAGTATAAAATAAACTTGTAGTACTGACTGAACCGCTTGAATAACATAACCTCTACCAAAATGACCCCAACCTCTAGATGAGTCATTAATAAAACCACCAAAATAGCGAGAAATCTTATTAAGCGTCGTCTTTTCCCCTGGCCACGAATGAGCTCAATCCTCCTGTCAATCCCGACCACATGAGTGAATGAAGTCTTAGTCTCAATATCTCAAGCCATCTAAATTCTAATATCATAAAGAAGCATCTCTATGAACCTCCACGCCTTATTCATCTTAGTAGAAATCCGTATAGCCGCATAGTGAGACAAATCAACAAACCCCGTGTCATACAGAGTGTCTGTCATGCTACCCTACTGAATGCGCAAGTGTAATGAACGTCTCCAAGAACAACTATAAAAATTGAGCTTAAGATGAGGTGACCCTATTTGTTTTCACATCCCATAGATCTGCCACCACCTATTGGCTGAAATGTGCATCTAGAAGACGTTGAAATCAATTTTATTAGACTAAACTAGTCCCAAATTACACAAAATATCATGTCACCAGTCCAAGAACTATTGGTCATCATCTAAAAGTGCACCGCTAAAATGAAGACGGTGCAACATCTAAAACTTATTTGTCCTTTTCAGCTTATAAGCTGATATTGCTACCACAATCTTAGAATGTGCTGCAATAATAGGTGGACCCATACCAGCTGGCAAACCCTTGGTGTCTGATATTCCTGAGCCTTCTGCTCTGGAGTACGAGTAGCGAGTGCCTAAGCTCCTTCTCGGGACTGATAAGTGGCTCGTACCATATGAAGTACGACATCCAACCATACAGACCAAGGCATTTTGAATAACTGGGGTATCAACAAACCCCTCTGCCTTTGCCTTTGCCCCGGCCTCAACACCTGGCAGTGGCTACAACCTGGGGCTCCTGCTCTTGTTCAAGTGTTGCTGATGTGCGTTTCCTCACCATCTGTAAGTGAATAAGAGAGTAAGGATTCAAACCTCATGATAAAACAAAGTCGTGCGATAGAGAAATAAAGAAAGTGAAGTTTTGCTAAAAGTCTTACGGTGTCTCGAAGATAAGTGCATACATATCTACACTGATCTTCGAGACTCTACCAAGCTTGCTTATGACTTGTGAGACCTATGTAACCTAGGTCTCTAATACCAACTTATCACGATCCAAAATCTCAATCAAGAGGCCATGATAACGCCTAACACCGCTTGCTAGGAAAGACAACAATAAGAGGCACAAAGTTAATATTTAAGTAACATAATAGCACAACAAATTAAAAAAATAAATTACATAACAAGTCTAAGCCAATACAACAATCTAATAACCTCCCGAGGTGGTGTGATGAAGTACACGAGCTCCTAAGGAGTACTAAATACAATGTCCATAAAGAAAATGCATTATTATCTGATACTATAAACATTAATAAAAAGGGTAAGGGGAGTCCAGAGTCTGCGAATGGAGGTGCAACACTACCTCGAGTCTCATGATGGAATCCAAGCTAGCCACTCCTCGGAACACTGCTATTACCGGTGCCAAAATCTGCACAAGAAATGCAAAAGTATAGTGTAAGTACAACCGAACTAACGTACTCAATAATTTTCGAGCCTAACCCTGGCGAGGTAATGATGAGGCTAAGACAAGACATATACTTATAAACTTGTGCAATTATAAGCACAAAAATTAACAATAAGATAACAACTAAATAAAAAGAGAGATAATAATAGAAATTGTGAGGAAACAGTAAAATGATCAACTAAAGTAAATAATCACCGTGATCCTCAAATGTCACACCCAAATCTATCTCCGCAACTCAAATTCAAAGAACAAAATGATAACTGTGATACACGTAGCTGAGTTCACAAATCTGCATAAACAAATGAGAAAGTAAAGAATAACATTAAATAGCACAGAAACACCTGTCGCGCATATATCACTTATCTTCACTATACGAAAATACCTGTAATGCATATATCACTCATCCGCATCGCACAGACACCTTCGTCGTGCAAAATTTCTCAACCACACAGCATGGAAGCACCTGTCTTGCATAATCACTCATCCTCAGAGCACAAAAATATTCGTTGTGCAAAATCTCTTTATCTCACCAAACATATATAAGTACCAAACAAAGTGAGAAGCAAAAATTATATCAAGGTGAGTGATTAGCTATAAAACACCATATAAGACATAATCATAGCCTTGCAACAATAGATAAACCAATTAAAAATAGAAATATCCAAATATCTGTACAAATGTTAGATATGATTACTAGCATATGTAAGACTATATAAATAATTTAACAAACTTTCTAAAGTATAGGACAAGTAACACATGAAGCAAATACACATGAACGAGGCTAATTCAATTCGCATGCTCAAACTATGATAAACACATGTAAACATGTTACCATGTATATACGTTGTCCCCAATAAATATAACATGTAGAAAATAGACCGAAGTACAATATAATTCCTTCAAATTAAGGTTACCCAAGACACTTACCAATAGTAATTCTCAATCCAAAACCTCTTTTGCTTTAGAACAAGCCACTCGAATCTAATCAATTAATATTTGAATAAATGAAAACAAGTTTTACAAACTACCCTACTATAAAAAAGGTTCAATCCCTAAAATATTTAAAACTTCAACAAAAAGAAACCCAGACCACTTAGTCAAAATCCGAAATCAAGACCAAATTGCGATTACCCATTCATTTCCAAGTCTAAAAATCAGATTTTTTTTCAAGTTCGACCTTAAATCGAGGTCAAAATTTTTGAAATACAAAATTTTACGTTTCTACCCAAAAACTCTATTTTTGCTCTATAATATCTTAGATTTAGGGATGAAAATCTACGAACCGTAAAGAAAATTAATCAAAAATATGTTAAAGTTACTAACCCTTGAAATTAGGAAGAAAATCCTCTCTAAAATCGCCTCCTTGCTTAGTCTAGGTCTGAGAAATGGAATAAAATAAGCTAATCCCAAAATTCTTGATTTTTATCCCAGGTGCAAATATCTCAATTGCGAACTACTAATTACAAATGCGAAAGGTTCCCCTAATCTCATACACAATTGCAACAGGTGCTTCACAAATACAACTATCGCAAATGCGACTTAAGATCCCATATGCTAAGCTGGCCCTTCTTCCCAAGGTATCGCAAGTGCGAGCCAGCTAACTGTGGCACATGCGATGACTGTAGCACCAACAATGCCAAGTTTAGCAATATTAGCCGAAAACTAATTTGAAACTCACCCGAGCCCTTTGGGACTCCATTCAAATATTTAAACAAATTTATAGACCTCGCATAAACTCATCCGTAAGCTCAAAACATCAAAGCAACGTCAAAAATCAAGAATCAAGCATCGCAATTAAAAGATTTCAAATATTCATAATTCAAATTTTCAAACTTTAAATAAAAGTGTCGGAATAGTGTCGGGTCACCGTGGAACCAAACCAAATATATGTACAAGTCTAAAATTATCATACGAACCTACAGGAATCATCAAGATACCGATTTGAGGTCGTTTATCAAGAATGATGACCGTGGTCAACTCCAACACCATTTAAGCTCTAGAAGTGGAATTTTTTTATCAAAACACATCTAAATTCCACGTATAATGAAACAAACCATGCACACATCTCATAATTATCAAAAGAAACTACTCAAGATCTCATATCATGAAATAGAAAGGTAGAACCCAAAAGATCTACCAGATCGTTACTCTTGGATTTGTCACATTTTCTACTAACTTCCCATTTTCTTCCCGTTAGTTTGTTGTGAAATAATGTTAGGTCCATTCAAAAAACACGTAATCCAGTTGTACATGATCTCTCCTAACATATTAATGTGGATTATACTTTATTTGTGAGAAAGTTTCTCAGGGCGATGTTGTGGTTCAATATGTGCCCATTCATTTGCAATCTGTTGATTTTCTAGTAAGGGTTTACCATTTCTAGAATTTATCGTTGATGTGTAAATCCATCATTTGTGTCCATCAATATTGAGGAGTCATATAAGTGGTTAAAGGGCCATACACGTGCATGTGCATGTACATCTACTCGTACAACTTTGAGGGGACGTTTTGTGAGTTATTTTCGTATGTGGGGTAACGCGTGTTCCTTAGTCCCTCAAATTTAGAGGGACCTTTTTAAAAAAAATAATAGATTCATATGTATTTAAAAAAAATATTTAGTATTTTTAATACAAAATTAGAGTTTTTAATATAAAGAAAATAAAACTTTTTAGATATATAAATAAAATTATAATTTAACTTACTTAAAAATGCATAGATGATTAGTTTCATAACTTTTAGTTTTTCATTTTTAACTCCACTAAAAAATTTGGTGTCTCTTCCTTAATTTGTCCAAGTCAATCTTTTTTTTGTTCAATCTTTTCGTATTTCAGAAAATCGGACATATATTTTGTGTTTCTCTTTAATATTGTTATTCTTACTCACTTCTTTTTTCAAGATATCATTACTCACCTTCTTTCTCCAAGATTTTACGAGTTCAAATGTTCAGCAATACTTTTAAACTTTCAGTAGTTCTATACTTTTATTGCTTTGTAAAATCTTATTTTAGATCAATAATATCTTCAGAAAGATTAAATAGATTGGCTATATTATCAATCGAGCAAGAATTATTAGAGAAAATCGATTATAAAAAAAATTATTATCAACTTTATATTTCAAAAAATTAGAAGTATAGACTTTAAATAAGAATATATTTTAAAATATTCTTTTAAAATTTAGGCCTCATATTCTGTACGTACTTGAGCCACCCGTAGTGATTATTATTTTATGTATAGGAGCATAACTGCACGATTCTTCCTTGTCCACCAGAACTACATATTACATAAACCGTCAAACCCATGCATTTGTCAGAACATGTACGACGTTAGATGCTAAATGACAAACTGATTATTGTAAACCTAGCATGCTGGATATTAGCGACAATTTATAGTCATTTGGTTTGAATATAATGCTTAGTGGATTTTAGGATTTTAAATTTGATAGATTTAATCTTGTAAAATTTTGCTACTGGATCCATTGCACTTTTGAAATTGTGAGTTCATCATTTAATTTTTTTCTTTAAAATTTAGTATTTTTTTATGTATGTATCTAAGCTCATGTAAAAAATGTTGGATTAATTTGAATTATTCAGCCCATGCAACATCCTCCTCTGAGACGAAAATACAAGCTTGAATAATCACCCTGTCCTTTTCTATTTCCTTGCCAGCTCCTCTAATTATAAAAACCACTTTAAACCTTCTGAAATACTCAATAATTTGGTCTCTCATGGCAAAAAATTGGCGATGGCAAAATTTTTAACGGATTGTGGCTAATTTAGGATCTTCATACATACCGGTGGAGTAGGTAGCCAAAAAAAATAGGGGGCGCCAAAAGAGTAGCATTTTCTATTCAGTAACTTGGTTCATGTTGTAACCAAAAACGCAATTAAAAAAAAATCGCTCACCTTGGATTGAGAGTAAAAATTTGAATAATAATTTATGTGATGACATAAATATTAGTAAATATCTTACTGATCCAAGAGTTAGTAGATAAAATATCTTCTGTTATTTGTCACAATGTACGTAGATTTGGTATAAATATGTACTTCAAAATATTTTCGACTGTGTGATATAACTCATTGTCAAAGACAGTGACTGCCTCTACACCGGCTACCAAGGTTAATATTTAATTATAATATATCATATGGTACATTATTATTTGAGGTTGAAAATGTAATGCTTGTCATTTTCTAAACGAAAGCATAAGGAAACACGAGCATTAGGATGAAGAGGTACAGTCTATCTTATTTTTTCTGAAATTTTTTTGTTGTTATATAAATGACTATTATATACGTAAACATTATTTAATAGTTAAATATTATTTGACTGTTATAAATAAAAATTATTCTTTTCCTTTAGAATATTATTTGAATTTAAAATCTCAAAAGCTATATGTATTTCACTAAGTAAACATTAAATAAAGCTAATAAAATTATTAATGAGTAACTAAATATAGAAAGATTTAAAGTCTAAGGCACATATTTTAAAGTTACTTAAAACTTAAATTCTTTCAAGATTGATGGACGAACTATACAAATGTAGTTTGTTTCGTAAATTCTAGTTTCTTACTGCGATATAATGCTTGAATTGATAAAGATTTGTATCCAAACTTTCTGCAAAAGATATGTGCAGATTTTGAAATATTAGACATTATGAATGATGAAAACTTTTGTGTAATGGAACAAAAATAAACAAGCATATATTTTAATAGAATCGAATAAAATCTTAATTTCGTAAGTATGTACTTGTCACGACCCGGAATCCCAACCTCGGGGTCATGCTCACACCCACTTGTTAGGCGAATTGACACGAGATAATTAAATAGCTAATTTTCTTACATTTTAAACACAATGATGATATACAACGAGGAACAGAAGCCCAATCTGATACTACACCAACATAAGTCATGTGATAATATCTACTCCCAAATATCCGAAGTCATGAGTACACGAGCAACTAGAAGTTCGACAAACAGAGTCTGAAATAAATACAATTGTTTCGAAGAAAATGAATAGTAGAAGAGGGAAAACGAAGGAAACTCAAGGTCTGCGGATGCCAGCAGATCTACCTCAAGTCTCCATATGCAATAATCCAAGCTGACTCACATTACACACCATCGGACCAATACAAGAATCTACACAGAAAGTGCAAAAGTGAAGTATGAGTACAACTGACCCAATATACTACGTGAGCATCGAGCCCAACCTCGACAAGGTAGTGACGAGGCTATGACAAGACACTTATGTAAATAAACCTATACAATGCTATATGAAGCAGTAATAATAAGAGAGAATAACAACGTACAAACTGGGAGGGGAAATGCAAAAAGGAGGAAAATCTGATCACTACGACATGTATGAAATCACGTAATAGCCAAATAAATCATCAACGAATGAATCAGATAAAAAAAATTGATATGAAAATGGAATGCATCACCCTTCATACTTTTACTCTCGTTCTTACCATGAAATGATGATATATGTAAAATGAAATGGCACAATATCACCCCTCGTGCTTTTACTTTCAACCTCACCATGTAACAATGAAAAAATGAGATGAATGACACGACATCATCCTTCATGCTTTTACCCTCTTTCTCACCATATAATAACGAATAAATAAGATATATGGCACGGCATCACCCTTCGTGATTTTACTCTCTTCCTCACTATGTATTAATCAATAAATGAGATAAATAAAATGGCACAAAATCACCCGTCATGGTTTTACACTCTTTCTTACCATATAATAAATATAATATAAATTCACGAAATAAATAATGTGGATAATGTATTTAACGTCAAATATGATGCCAAGATACAAAACTTCAACTTTCAAAATACTCAACAATTACGAAATAAGCATTAATTACGGATGGAATACTCAAAGAAGTAATAACCTAACCTAAGCATGGATATCATATTTAATATTGCAATAAAACACAAGGAAACAAATGTCAACCGCATACTTTAACCTAACAATAGCGTATAAGTACACGCCACATCATATATACGTTGTTCCCGCACTTTAATCTCGTAACAAATAACTAACAAGTCCTAATCCCTCAACTCAAAGTTAACCACGACACTTACCTCGCTCCGCAATCAAATCAAAGCTCAACTGGGGTCTTTCCTCTAAAAGTCGCCACCAAACCAATCAAATCTAACCAAATATAGTTCAAAAAATTTAAAATAAGCTTTATAAAATACCCATGAGTTTAAAAGATTCAATATTTCATAATTTTAGAAAAGTCAACCCCAGGCCCACTACCCGAGATTCGGACAAAAACTCAATTATCATTCACCCTCGAGCCTCATTATCTGAGTAGTTTTGAAATCCGACCTCAAATTGAGGTCTAAATCTCAATTTCTCAAAATCTCAAATTTCTACCTAATCCCTAATTACTACCATGAACAAGCATATATTAAAGGCTAGAAATTAATAGGTGTTGATGGAAATGGAAGAAAACGAGGTAAAATCTACTAACCTATGAAGTGAGGATGAAATTCCTCTTCAAAAGCCAGGTTTTCATCGCTTTCGGAAGGGACCTGACGCGATCGCGAAGCACATCAGCCCTATTGGTCTACGCGTTCGCAAAGGCTTCTCCACACCTCCCCCCCCCCCCCCCCCCCCCNAATCAAATCAAAGCTCAACTGGGGTCTTTCCTCTAAAAGTCGCCACCAAACCAATCAAATCTAACCAAATATAGTTCAAAAAATTTAAAATAAGCTTTATAAAATACCCATGAGTTTAAAAGATTCAATATTTCATAATTTTAGAAAAGTCAACCCCAGGCCCACTACCCGAGATTCGGACAAAAACTCAATTATCATTCACCCTCGAGCCTCATTATCTGAGTAGTTTTGAAATCCGACCTCAAATTGAGGTCTAAATCTCAATTTCTCAAAATCTCAAATTTCTACCTAATCCCTAATTACTACCATGAACAAGCATATATTAAAGGCTAGAAATTAATAGGTGTTGATGGAAATGGAAGAAAACGAGGTAAAATCTACTAACCTATGAAGTGAGGATGAAATTCCTCTTCAAAAGCCAGGTTTTCATCGCTTTCGGAAGGGACCTGACGCGATCGCGAAGCACATCAGCCCTATTGGTCTACGCGTTCGCAAAGGCTTCTCCCCCCCCCCCCCCCCCCCCGCCCCGCATTCGCGTTCGTGAGCCAGGGCTCGTATTCGCATAGAGTAACATCTCACTCCCCAGTCACCCCTCCTAACACTACACATTTGCAAAGGACAAGTCGTGTTCGTGAAGGGTAGACCCCCACTACTCTGCGTTTGCGAACAACTCCTGATGTTCGCAAAGAGTAAATTCCTCTCCATCCCAGTCACCCCTTATTGACCGCAAGAGTACCTTCATGATCACGAAGCACAAAGTCTCAGGCACCAGATAGCAACAAAAAACTAGCATTCCTTCTCAGCTTGAAATGGACCGTAGCCTATCTGAAACTCAACCGAGTCTCTCACGCTCCAAACCAAGTATGCACATAAGTGTAATAATATTATATGAACTCGCTTGCACGATCAAAATACCAAAATGACATCTCGAACTACGAATAGGACATCAAAATGAGTGAAATTTTCAAAGAAACTTAAGAACTTTCTAAAGTTTCAATAGGACGTCTGAGTCACGTCAAATCAACTCCGTTTTGTACCAAATTTTACAGACAAGTCATAAAGAGTGAAATGAACCTAAGTCCCGGAGCTAAAATCTGAGCCCGGTAGCAACAAAGTTAATCTAGAATTAAGCTTAGAATTTTTTTAACCTTCAAATTACTAGTTTTCAACGAATTACATAAAATCAAGTTAGGGGCTTCCAAATTCGGTTCCGGGCATACGCTCAAGTCCCAAATCATGATATGGATCCACAAGGACTTTCAAAACACTAATTTGGTGGGTTTTCGAAAAGAATATTGACTATCGTCAAATCAAATCATTTTTATAGCTAAATTCATAGTTCTCATCAATTTTTAACATAAATATTTTTCGGAAAAAGACACAAGCTGTGCATATAAATTGAGGAAGGCTAAGCGGACCTATTCGAGGTCTCGAAACACAAAAATATAGGCCAAAACTAAAAATGACCTACCGGGTCTACTGATACTCCATCTCTTAATTAAACGTTCGTCCTCAAACTGACATAGGAAAGTACATGGTGTCACACCTCCTTTTTTACTACTACCCCCAAAAGGATACAATAAAGGGAGTTTTTCCAATTGAAGGGTAATCGAAACGGGATTCATTTTATTAAGATATTTAGAGTCGCCACTTGGGAGATTTGTGGTGTCCCAAGTCACTGGTCTGAATCTCGAATCGAGGAAAAGGTTTGACTCTGTTTAACAATCGCGAACCAGAAATCCGAGTAAGGAATTCTGTTAACCCGGGAGAAGGTGTTAAGCATGCCCATGTTCCGTGGTTCTAGCACGGTCGCTCAACTATTATATTCGGCTTAATTATCTGATTTTAATACATTATGAACCTATGTGCAAATTTCAATTCTTAGCTGCTTTTACTTATTTTTTAAAGAAAGGTGAACGTCGTTTAAAATATGTCTTTGGATAGCGTCACATGAAATCCACCCGCGATCCTAAACACATTTCATTCAATGTTTTGGGATTTGATTTGGGTTACATGAAATACACACCCGAGCATAAGAAGGTAAAATAATTAAATAACGCGCCTACAAGAAACTAACGCGTTGTTAACTTTGTGAGGGCCGTGAAATTAGCTAAATGGCACACCTCGAATTCTAAACATTTTAAAGACATGATTAAAAAGGGCCATGCAATTTTTCAGTTTTATTTTGCGCGACGCACCTCAGTTTATTTTAAAAGGGTGTCCTATAGATGAACTACTATCTAACTGTTAACTAACACGAGGTATTCTAGGAAATTCAAACCCCGAGCTCAAGTCCAAACTCGAACAAGGACGATCTCCATTATCAAAGAAATATTTAGTTCGAGCCTGCTACTTAACTCAAAAAGCCCAAACCCTACTATTTAATTAATAGTGGACCAATTACCATTTCAATCCTATGCCCCAAAAAAAAGAGCCCGGACCAAATGAGGCATGTACTAGCTACAGGCTCCCAAATAGAGATGATTTCGAACAACAACGAACTAACTCCTGGAAAGGAGCCTTCAAATCCCAATACGTTGTGTTGCCGGGCTTGCGTGAGGCCCAGTTTTCATGCCCAAAGCCGGAACCAATTCTTCATGCACGATTACTACTTACAACTCAATTAGAAACCTAATAGAAAATGAAATAGAATTTTTGTTTTCCCAATTTTAAACCATCAGCTGAACATTCTGAATTATAACCCATGAATTTCACTTATAAACGCTCATACTCAAACCAAAAACAAACTGAGGTCGCTGATTTGTAGCCCATTAACTGAATCTTCTGAATGAAACCAACCAATTTAATTTAAGCATACTCACAGTCAATACCAAGATGGACTAAACTTGTTCCTATTGTTAAAATACTCTAGACCCTTTCCCTTTAATCACAATTTTAATGCCCACGAAATTCATGAATACACTCAACTAAACCAAATACATGAGCACATGATCAGCTTAACACGATTAACATACTACCAAAACTAAAAGAACTACTCGACAACCGAATCCCAACACCATTTACAATTACCAAACCCCTCAGGCATGCATAAATGAGCTAAACATTTAATCTTTAATGTCACAGTGAACCAAAATATATGACCCAACACATTAAATTAATTCTTATTACAAAAACCTTAACAGATTCTTCATCCAGCATATGTTCAAATTCATGAAAATAGACATTTCATTTATCCCTTCAAACATAGACTTACTACCACAGTTCGCTCCTATACATGGATCCAAAGTACACAGGTGATAAAATGACCTAACTTACATTTAACTTGGCAGCATAACTACTAGGTATTAAGGCAGTAAGAAAATCAGGGGAGTTCAGATTCAAATGCAACTTTATTTCAGCCAAACTTCATTCGAATTACATGCTCAACTATCAATAATTGCTCATAGGCTAGAGAGATACCTGGAAATCAAGAAAATGAAAAGAATGACAGATTAGCAACAGCAGGTCAGTGATAGCAGTAACAAAGACAGGAATCAACAACAATGAGACCCAGTTTTGATGAATGAAGAAATAATCGATTTAAAACCAATGGAACAGTGTCCTCCCAACCAAAACTTAGCTCAGTTTTCAAAGATGAACAACTTCAAATTACTTCCAATACACAAACTGAATCCCAAAATTACCAAGACAACACTGAAGTTCAAAGTGAAAGAAGGAAATTGTCTGTATATTACTCTTAAACTCTCTTATTCTCTCAATGTGTGTCCTCTCAGAATGTTTTTAAGCTTTCCTCTCCTCTTAGAATGTTCTCTCGCATTTCATTCCTTCCTCCTATTATATTTAAAGATCAATGTTTCCTCCTTTTTTTATTCAAACACTTCCCCTTTACAGCTTGTATATTCCCTTCCCACATGTATCCTCTACCCCTTATTATTACCCCCATGTTCTAACTCTGATTTTCCACTTGTAAAGGCACTAAGCCAACCCAACAATCTCCATTTTCATTTGTTAATTCAAAAGGGTTGTCAGTCCTTTACTGTCAACTTCAATTTTTAATTGCCCATTTAGTTGCCTACCCAATCCAACTACTGCCCCTTTACAAACCCTGTTAATAATGTTCCCTGGGTGTTTATAAGTTAAAACATACAATTCTTCTAATAGGATACATAGACATACATAATCAGAATGTTAATCTTAACATAGATACCCACAGAAAGCATTTTATCAAAACCCAAACTTCAGAGAACAAAACAATACTAACTAGATCATTCAAACTCGAGAATCAAATTAACAGAAGTAAATACAAATAGACCAACCGATTCAAAGATAGAACAAAATTCGAAAACCTATCACATTTCGATTGTCAAATAAACTAATCATAGAGTACCAAGAGGAAAATAAAAAGAAGCGAAATAAATACTAAAATGATAAGAAAATTAAAGGAAACTCACCTATTAGTCTTGAAATCCACTCGACACCATGATTCATCCAAAACTGATGCCAATCACTTGTTCTTGGTCAAGAACAAATGAATAGCATCAGTCTTGTGATGAACTAGTCTTCTAATTGTAAAAAACTAAAGGTCGGACTGATATATGCCACTAGGTTCATCAAAATCGATTTTGAACATTTTAGGGCTCGATCTTAGATTCAAGATTTGAGACGTTCTGGCCATGTTCGGGAAAAATAGAATGGGGATTTGGAAAGAGGGTAGCTAGGGGGTCATGGGGTGTTAGTTTGGCGACGAACGGAGCCGGCGCCGCCTAGTTTAGGGCGATGGGAAAGGGTGGCGGCAGCTAGGGTTGGGGTCAGTCTCTTAAAGTTGAAAAGGGAGGTGAGAAGCGAGGAAATGAGCCGGGGGGGGGGGGGGGTTTAGAGTTTT
>MU753906.1:114220-157064 GCA_026770625.1 Nicotiana glauca
TATATTAGAATGGGGGAGTCAATTAGAGCCGTTGGATGATTGATATCCAACGGTTGTGATCAAATCACTAATTGAAATGGGGTCGTTTTCGTTGAGTGGGGTTGGGCGACAGACTGGATCGTTTGGGCCGGGTTGGGCGAGGGGTTTGGATGGGTTTGGGGTATATTTTGTTTGGGCCTGGAATTTTATGGCCCAAATCCGATTTCCTTTCTTCCCTTTAAACTTCTTTTTTTTTCTTTTCTTTTTCCACAACTAAAATCCTAAAATCCTAAAATCCTAAATTAAATTACGAAAAAAAATTAACCTATCAAAATACTAATTAACTTTTAAATAATAATTATCGTAAATAATTAAATACCAAATTAAAATCAAATCACACAATTTGACATTAAACACTTAGAATGCAAAGTTTCATTATTATTATTATTATTATTATTATTATTATTATTATTATTATCATTATTATTATTATATTATTATTATTATTATTATTATTTTTATGTTTTTCTTGTAAAGTACAACTTTGCTAAAAATAAAATCCTAAATTCAAAAATGCCATATTTTTTACTTTTCTATTAATTTACACAAATAAATGTGCACACATAAATAACAAACAATTACAGAAAATATAACAAAAATTTACAAAATTGCACACAATAAAACAAACAATTTTTGTTTTGATTTTGTGGGAGTAATTCATGTGAGGCAAAAATCACGTGCTCACAGTTGCCCCTCTTTGCTCGTAAACACGAAGAGTTTTCGTGCAAAGACAAAATGAGCTGTTACGAACGGTTTTTGCCCGTTTGAACACTCCGAGTGAAGCATTTTTTGAAAGATTTGACCGAAACTATGCTTCAAGGGTTTCCTACATCCTTGGCTAAAAAGGAATCAGGTCAATGTAGTTCGGAAAGTTTTGGTAGCTGGGACTACCATGAAGCTGTGATTTCATTGTTACTGCTGTTGCTGTTACTTGTTGACACCTTATTACACCATGCTAACAAGAAATATAAAGAAGTTAGACTAAACAATAGTCTATGAATTACAAAGATTTATTCTCTAACTTTTTTCGCGACCGTTTTTGCCTTGTCGTCTTGTATTTCCTTGCAACAATCCTTTTGTTGGTGTCTTGCGCCGACTTCTTCACTGTTTTTCTCCACTCTCCATGCGAGTGTTTTATTGCTAAATCTTTTGAACGTCTTCTCTTGATTATCGTCGTCTTCCTCTGTTATCCAGGCGAGCTCCTGACTTCAATAACTTGAAAGATACACCTCTATTCTCCCTGTGGGCTCCTGACTTTAAAAAGATACACCTCTATTCTCCAGGCGGGCTCTTGACTTCGATAACTTTAAAAGATACACCTCTGTTCTCCAGGCAGGCTCCTGACTTCAATAACTTTAAAAGATACACCTCTGTTCTCCAGGCGGGCTCCTGACTTCAACAACTTAAAAAGAGACACCTCTGTTCTCCAGGCGGGCTCCTGACTTCAAAAAGATATACCTCTATTCTCCAGGTGTGCTCCTGACTTCAAAAATATACACCTCTATTCTCCAGGCGGGCTCCTGACTTCAACAACTTTAAAAGATACACCTCCATTCTCCAGGCGGGCTCCTGACTTCAACAACTTAAAAAGATACACCTCTGTTCTCCAGGTGGGCTCCTAACTTCAAAATCTTAAAAGGATACACCTCTGTTCTCCAGGAGGGCTCCTGATTTCAACAACTTAAAAAGGTACACCTCTGTTCTCCAGGTGGGCTCCTGACTTCAAAATCTTTAAAAGATACACCTCTGTTCTCCGCGGGCTCCTGATTTCAACATCTTAAAAAGATACACCTCTATTCTCCAGGCGGGCTCCTGTTTTCAACAAAGCGGACAAAACCAAGAAACTTTTCTGCCCCAGTTTGGTGACTGGGCATCATATTACCAGATATTAACAAGAATTTGAAATCTAAAATTTGAACAGTACTCCCTCTGTTCTTCAGGCAGGATCCTGACTGCGGAAACTTGAAATGTACGCCTCTGTTCTCTAGGCAGGCTCCTGACTTCAAACTTGAAAGGCGCGCCTCTGTTCTCCAGGCGGGCTCCTGACTTCAACAAAATACGCAAAAACAAAGAAACCTTTTTTTTTGCCCCAGTCTTATAACTGAGTGTATTCTGCTTGGTGCTTGCCTTTCTCCAAAACAAACGAGATTTTTTGCCCCTGTTTCAATAAAAGAAAAATCTCGTCAGTTTAAAATGTGGTGCTGGTTATGATACCCTTGCTGGGGATGGTTTTCCCCTTGCTCCTTTCCGTGTTCTGCTTTGCTCGACTGCCTTAAACTTGGTCGACACTTTCCGCTACTCCTACTACTTCCTTATCCATAAACTTTCTAGTTGTTGCTTCCCACTTCTAACCTTCTCATCTGAAACTTTCCAACTGTTGCCTTCCCCTTTTTTGAATTCTTATCCGATCCTATATTTTCATTGAATCTCAATCATTCTATCATTTGGTTTATTAGTGACACCTCTTACGTCCCATCACCTTCTCTTCAATATATCCAAGCCCCACTTTATTTTGCACCATTTTGGAATCTGGTGGTAAACTCTGAAAATCCTTCTTATTTCTTAAAAACAAACTATTATTGGAAAAGTCTTAACCAAATGAAGATTAGAAGATTGTTTAAGAAAGAAAAAGACTTATCTGAACGGCATAATTGACCCCAATGATCATGTCACGCATTTCGGTTTGATCAACCCAGCCTATTCAATCAAACAAATTCCTAATTGTCTTGCTTTGTGCCTCAAAGTTTTTCCCCAACCAACTCTTCTTGTCTAATCCCCATCTTCGTCCAACTTGATGCCTTGTCCCTTTCTCAATTCCTTGTCACCTCATGGTGCAGTGAAGGTTTTCACCAATAAGACTCCCTCATTTTTTAGACTTCTCTTAGCTTTCATCGCCTTACAGTGCCCTTGCGGGTTTTCACTAATAAGACTCTCTCATTTTTCATTTTTCTTGCTTAAATCCGGAGTATAGCTCCTGGTATGAATTATCCGTACTTGCTTGACTCGTCACCTCTCGAAGGCTGATCGGGAGGTCTTTCTTTGGATGTTAATGTGGATTCTTGGATAGGTTTGGAAAGAAAAAGGTATCAAAGAGTTCAAACCAAATCCAACGGGTTAGGATTACAACTTTTTGAACCAACTTTCTCATTACAAACATAACTTCTGCCCCAGTTATCTTGCTTGGGGGTCTTTCGAGTTTTACTTCCCTATGACCGAGCCGTGAAGCTGCCTACGTATCCTTAAAAGGAATCAGGTCAAACGTAGTTCATTCCTTCTTCCTTGTTGTTACATTTTTCTTTTCATTTCTTATTATTATTATTTTCCTTTTTCTGTTTTTCTTTTATTTACTCTTTCCTTTTTCTTTCCTTTCTTCTGTTTCTTTTTTTTGGCTACTGGTTCCAAAAGAGGGGTACGAAATAAAATAAATAAGGCTCAAAAGGGTGAACAAAAGGGAAAAATGTTTAGATAGTAGAACAAATTGCCTTCGTCATTTTAACCTTGGAGATAATGCCAAGTACAAACAATCGACGATTATATTAAAGAAATCATACATAATATCTCTTGACTGCATTAGAATTAACAGCCACATCTATGCATTTTCCCTTAATATCTGTTAAACATAAAGTGCCATTGGGTAATACTCTAGTTACAATGAACGGTCCTTGCCAGTTCGGGGAGAACTTTCCCTTTGCTTCGGCCTGATGTGGAAGGATCCTTTTCAACACTTGCTGCCCTACTTCAAACCTCTGGGGATGCACCTTCTTGTTATATGCTCTTGCCATCCTCTTTTGATACAATTGGCCATGACATACTGCTGCCAATCATTTTTTATCAATTAAACTCAACTGCACTAGACGGGTCTTGACCCACTTATCATCATCAATCTCAGCCTCGGTGACAATCCGAAGGGACGAGATTTCATCTTTCGCAGGGATCACTGCTTTAGTGCCATATACCAACAGATAAGGAGTTTTACCTACTGAAGTACGAACAGTAGTGCGATAACACAGCAACACAAATGGTAACTTTTCATGCCATTGCCTAGAACTTTCTACCATTTTCCTCAATATCTTCTTTATGTTTTTGTTGGCTGCTTCAACTGCTCCATTCGCCTCAGGCCAATATGGGGTGGAATTGCGATGTGTAACCTTAAACTGCTGACATAATTCTTTTATCAAATTGCTGTTAAGATTAGCACCATTATCCGTGATGATTACCTGTGGGATTCCAAACCGGCAGATGATATTTGAATGCACAAAATCAACCACTGCTTTCTTGGTTACATACTTGAAAGTTTTTGCCTCAACCCATTTGGTAAATTAATCAATGGCTACCAGAATGAACCTGTGTCCATTGGATACTGCTGGATCAATGGGCCCAATGACATCCATGCCCCAAGCAACGAAAGTCCATGGTGCTGACATCGTGTGCAACTCCGATGGTGGAGAATGAATCAAATCCCCGTGTATCTGGCACTGATGACATTTGCGCACAAAGTTAATTCAATCTCGCTCCATGGTGAGTCAATAATATCCTGCCCGAAGGATCTTCTTCGCCAATACATATCCGCTGATGTGCGGTCCGCAAACTCTAGAGTGTATTTCAGCCATTACTGTCGTAGCTTGTTTAGCATCTACGCATCTTAACAATCCGAGATCTGATGTTCTTTTATACAAAACTACTACACTGAGGAAAAAACCACTTGCCAACCGTCGAATTGCTCTCTTTTGATCTCCTGTGGCCTGCACTGGGTATATCCCCATCCTGATATACTCCTTGACATCATGGAACCATGGCTCGCCATCAAATTCTTCTTCCACCATGTTACAATAAGCATGCTGTTCACGAACTTGAATATGCAGTGGATCAACATAAATTTTGTCCGGATGGTGCAACATTGCTGCCAAGGTAGCCAAAGCATCGACAACCTCATTATAGACTCTTGGGATATGCCTAAATTCCACTGATCGAAACGGTTGACAAAGATCATGCAAAAATTGTCTATACGATATGAGTTTCAAATCCCGTGTTTCTTATTCTTCTTGAATTTGATATACTACGAGGTCTGAGTCTCCCAAGATCAAAACGTCCAGGACATCCATGTCCGCAGCTAACCACAAACCCAAAATGCATGCCTCATATTCAACCATGTTATTGGTACAATAGAAACGAAGCTGAGCCGTAATAGTATATTGGTGCCCCATTTCAGAAATAAGTACATCTCCAACTCTAACTCCTTTTATATTTGCAGCCCCATCAAAGAAAAGTTTCCATCTTGGTTCCTCGGTCAGTTCCATATCGTCGATACGTATCACTTCTTCATCAGGAAAATACGTCCTCAATGGCTCGTATTTTTCATCGACCGGATTCTCAGCCAATTGATCAGCCAGCGCTTGGGCTTTCATTACGGTCCTTGTCACATAGATAATGTCAAACTACGTGAGTAATACTTGCCACTTCTACAGCCTCCCTGTGGGCATAGGCTTTTGAAAAATATACTTCAATGGATCCAGGCGTGAAATGAGGTAAGCAGTATAGGATGATAGATAATTCTTCAATTTCTGTGCCACCCAAGTCAGGGGCCAACATTTCTTCTCAAGTTGAGTGTATTTAACCTCATAAACCGTAAACTTCTTGCTGAGATAATAGATGGCTTGCTCCTTCCTGCCGGTGATGTCGTGTTGCCTCAGTACACAACCAAATGAATTCTCCAAGACCGTTAGATAAAGAATCAACGGTCTCTCTAGCTCAGGTGAAACCAACACAGGTGGATTTGATAAATATCCCTTTATCTGGTCAAATGCTTCCTGAGATTCTTCGGTCCATTCTACTGCAGCATCCTTCTTCAGTAGCTTAAAAATGGGTTCACAAGTTGCTGTGAGTTGGGCAATAAACCTGCTGATGTAATTCAACCTTCCCAACAGACTCATTACTTCGGTTTTGTTCTTCGGGGGTGGCAACTCTTGGATGGCTTTGACCTTTGATGGGTCCAACTCAATGCCTCGCCGACTGAGTATGAATCCTAATAGCTTTCCGGATGGAACACCAAATGCACATTTAGCAGGGTTGAGTTTAAGGTCTTAGGTGCGAAGCCTCTGAAAGAACTTCCTCAAATCTGCGATGTGGTCGACCTGCTGCTTTGACTTAATGATCACATCATCCACGTACACCTCAATCTCTTTATGGATCACATCATGGAATACAGTGGTCATTGCTCGCATGTATCTTGCCCCAGCGTTCTTCAGACCAAATGGCATTACTCTGTAGCAATAAGTTCCCCATGGCGTGATGAATGCCGTTTTCTCTGCATCTTCTTCATCCATCAAGATCTAATGATACCCAGCATAGCAATCCACAAAATATCCAATTTCATGTTCGGCACAATTATCGATCAAAATGTGGATATTGGGTAATGGAAAGTTATCCTTTGGGCTAGCTTTGTTCAGATTATGATAATCAACACACACCCTAATTTTTCTGTCCTTCTTCGGCACTGGCACCACATTAGCCAACCAATCAGGATATTGAGTGACCGAATAACCTTTGCATCTAGTTGTTTGGTTATCTCTTCCTTAATTTTCACACTCATATCAGTTTTTAATTTCCTCAATTTTTGCTTGACAGGAGGGAATGCCGGTTTGGTGGGCAATTTATGAACCACTAAATTGTGCTTAAACCGGGCATGTCGTCATATGACCATGCAAAAACGTCTTTGAATTCAATAAGTGTTTTGATTAATTCTTCCCTAATGTTTGGTTCAATGTGGACACTTATTTTAGTTTCCTTGATGTTATCTGCATCCCATAGATTGATGGCTTTCGTGTCATTTAAGTTGGGTTTGGGTTTCTCTTCAAATTGACTTAGTTCTCTACTAATCTCTTCGAAGGCTTCATCCTCATCGTATTGCGACTCATGATGTATTTCTCGCACTATCATTTTGGAGTCAAATTGATTTTCTAGACTGTGCTGAGGATTCCTTATGCATGCCATGTCATTAGGACCAGTATAAAGTGAACTGTACAGAAAAGAGAAAAAGAAAACAAAATTAAAATAAAATAAGGAATGAAGAAGAAACTTTCATTTTATTGAAGTACGAGATAACAAGGTTTTGCACAATTTGATGAACACACAAAAATAAAAGAAATCTGGATTACAACCCTGGAATAATCCAGACAAACAGGAAGGAAAATCAGAGCCAACTACCAAGACTTCCTCCGAGTGGGAAGAGGAGTAGCCCTCCAATTATTGATCTTTGCCTTTGGTCCCACGAACTGCACATCTGCCTTGGTGGACCCTTCCCCTGCTTCTACCATATGAACCTCGGCAAATAACCTTTTGAACCCTTTATCCAAATCTCCATCCGTACCAATCAACGACCCATGAACTTTTGAGGCCATCTGCTTTCTAATCCCCGGCCTGACGAAAGATCTGGACAGGCGCGGGATTGGCTTTGGCAACACCTATGCTTTCTTTTTTATTTTGCGGGCTCGTCCCACATCTACTGTAGTGGGCTTGAACCCCAAACCGAAAGTATCCAAATTCTTTTGGAAGTGAAACTGGTTGCACGATGCCTTGAAGATCAGCACCCAAACCTTTACCCGGTATGAAACCATTATTTAACATTTCAGAAGCCACCATGATAGTTGCGCCCGTTACTCTAGGAATTGTGATGATTTTCCACTCTAGGACCTTTTCCACTGGTACTGTGTCAGAGACTTGATATACCCACGGTCCCTGGTCATCTTCCGCTTCGATGAAAGGCACAATAGTATCACTCAAGGCACCCATATTATCCTCACCGTGCACCATAATTTCCTACCTTTCCCACTCGAATTTGACTACTTGATGCAACGTAGATGACACTGCCTTTGTGGCATAGATCCAGGGTCATCCCAGCAAAAGGTTATAAGAGACCGCCACATGTAACACTTGAAACTCCATAGTGAACTCCACGGGCCGTATTAACAATTCTAGTATTATGTCACCCACCGAATCTTTGCCTCCGCCATTGAACTCTCGAACGCAAACAATGTTCTTGTGGATTCTGACATTATCCACTTTTATTTGGTCAGTGTGGAGAGAGGACATATATTTGCACTAGACCCGTTGTCAATCAGAACTCGTGTAACCACAGAGTCTTCGCATTTCATTGTCAGGTAAAGGGCCTTGTTATGTTCTGTGCCCTCCACTGGCAACTCATCATCTGAGAAGGTAACTTTGTTTACCTCAAAGATTTTGCTTTCTATCTTCTACAGGTGATTCACCGAGATCTTGTCTGGGATATGGGCCTCATTCAATATCTTCATCAATGCCTGGCGATGCTCATCTAAGTGGATCAACAATGAGAGCAATGAGATTTGGTCCGGCGTCTTTCTTAACTGCTCTACGATGGAGTAATCCTGCATCTTCATTTTCTTTAGGAACTCCTCCGCTTCTTCCTCGGTTACAGGTTTCTTTACCGCTGCTGGATTGGCCTTTCTTAACTCTGCGGGAGAAAAACACCTTCCCAAACAAGTTAGTCCTTGGGTTTCACACACGTCTTCCCTGACCTCCTTCCCTTCATATGTCACTATCACTTATTCATAACTCCAAGGGACAACTTTGCTGTTGATTACTGGCAACTGAGTTATCGGCTTTATAACAATAGACTCTATGTGAGCACCCTTCACAACCACAACAGGTTTACTTGCAACCCCTGGTACTACCACTTTTTCTTGTTCTTGTTTCAGTGCAATAATGCTCGACGACTCCTTCTCAGCCACCACAACCAGCTTACCTTGGACCACTGACTTCCCGCTAGTCACCTTTTCTTTCGAAACAGTTTTACTAAACCGGATCATCATTATTGTCTGCGAGGGTTTCTTTGGCTCCCCTTCTTTGTGTATCAACTCAATCATATGGGCCTCATAGTGAGTCGGCAGCGGATTCTTGTTGATATTGGGCGCCTTAGGGGTATGAACTTCAATCCGGTGAGTATCAATGAGTTTTTGCATCGCGGTTTTCAGTTTCCAACATTTCTCTGTATCATGCCCGGGGTCCCCTAAACAGTACTCGCAGCTTACTGAGTTGTCCAGATTCCTTGGAGGAGGGTTTGGCAACTTGGCCTCAACTGGATTTAACATGCCCAACTGCCTCAACCTATGGAATAGGCTGGTATATGATTCTCCCAGTGGAGTGAAAGGCTTCTGGTTTTGTGTCCTTTTGCTCATGAAGCCTTGGCTGGGATGGAAACATGTCCCGGTGGAATTTCTGTAGGCTCTTGGCGGTGTCTAGGTGTTTTGTAGAGCTGGATATAAATTTTGTGGGGTCGGCGCACGCCATTGTGCATGAGCTGGGGTTTGAGTGTAGGCGTGATGGACAGAAAAGTGGGGATCTGGTTGTGGGTAATAATGGTGTGGAGAGCTATATGGACTGTGGGGGAAACTTTGAGGGTGGGGTTGTGGCTAGTTGTAATATGATGCTGGGTGCCTGGGCCACGTTCTCGACTCCACCATTGCAACTTCCTCCTTCTTCTTCTTTCCAAGCACACCCCCGGTGCCGCTCTAGATGTCTTGAGTAGTGGCTTATATTGCCGAATAACTCATGATCTTGTTGGACTTAAGCCCTTCTTCGATCATGCCTCCCATTTTCACAACCTCGTTGAAAGATTTGCCAATTGCCGTCACCAAGTGACCAAAATAGGTTGGCTCTAAAGCTTGCAAAAAGTAGTCAACCATCTCTCCTTCTTTCATTGGACGGTCAACCCTCGCAGCTTGTTCCCTCCAACGGAAACCATATTCCCTGAAGCTTTCTCCTGGCTTTTTCTCCAGTTTTATCAATGAAAGACGATCTAGAATAATTTGTAGATTGTACAGGAAGTGGCCGGTGAATGCTTGTGCCAAGTCATCGTAGGTGTACCATCTACCATGGTCCTATCATGTATACCATTCCAATGCAGACCCGCTCAAACTCTAGCTGAAGTATGCCATCAGTAACTCATCCTTTCCACCTACCTCTCTCATCTTACTTCAAAATCCACACAAATGTGCCACTGGATCACCGTGCCCATCGTACAAATCGAACTTAGGCATTTTGAACCCTGCTGGTAGCTAAACATCAGGGAACAAACATAAGTCCTTATACGCCATACTGACTTCGCTGCCCAAACCCTGCATATTACGGAAAGATTTCTCCAGACTCTTTACTTTTTGAAACATTTCTTCCTGCTATGGGTTCTTATTTTGCTTTTCGGGTTCTGCCAGGTTGTCAAGATGAAGAGGGAAAGGGTACGATTCAGGCGCTTTGAAGGTGGGTTCAGGAGGGTAATACTAATGATCCTGAGTTTGGAACACATGCTCGCTGGAAGACCTGTGGAGTGCGGCCGGTGGAGGTGCCACGAAAACATGGGTAATTGGCGGTGGAGGGTATGGATTTGTTTTTGGCATTTGGGTTGTCCGGGATATGGTTGCTTGATATGTGGGAAAGTTGGGTGATGAGTTCGAAACAAGTTGTTCTGGAGATTGGGCGGGTAATGGGAGAAAAATGGGGTTAGCAGGATTGGATGGTTCTGGCTGACCACTCGTCCAAGCTTGGTACATCTCAGCCATTTGCTGTTTCAACTTGTACACCTCATCTTTCATCGCTTGCACGTCTACCTCTTCTACCTCAGTGTTTCCTTCTCTATCGGGGCTAGACATGATCACCAATATCGGTCCCTTTGATTTAGTCTGATAGGGGTGTTGTGCCAGTACGCTCTAAGTAAATTAACTATTTGAAATTTCTGGACAAACAACAAACTTGTTAGTTTTTTAGAGTTTAACAGATATACAATCGCACATTGAGATGCAATGCACCTAGGCAATTAACCATTTTCTATCATGTGTTTGCTTCGGTTACATGCATTATTCCGGTCTTTTATAGTTGTGCTCCTTTTAATGCCTCTCAACTTTCCTTTATTTACTTTCATTTTCTTTCTCTTTTATTTTCTTATTTTAATGGTGGTCGAATCTTATGTGGATCCCTACGTATCATGACCCCGCATGAATCAGACCGAGCGTAGTTCTGGCCGTAGTAAAATATTTTCCACACAAACAACCACTTTTATTATGCCACTTGAAAAAAGTTTACAAACTTTAAAGACGAACAAAACAAAACTTAAAGGACTGACTGACAGACTTACAAAGTTTAACCATAAAAACTCAAAATAAAGATTAAGAATACACTAATGCTTTAGAATTTCTTGGGGCCCGTGAGGCATCATTCGACCTTGCCGCGGGCCTTTGTGCGAGATCCCTTTGGAGCTTATCCAAATTGCTCATTATTTGTGGGACGAATGTTATCACTGCCGCAAAAAGGTGGTGCGGGTCATGTTCTCGCACGCTCGGCATTTTGCAATAATGTAATGTGTGATGTTTGAGACCTCTTCTCTAATCTTGTTCTTTTTTTTGCAGCAGTTGTCCTATCTGTTGATCCCGGGTTTCCAGTATTCGAGAGTTATGGAGTAGCTGATCTTGAAACTTGTTAATTTGTTCCTCCATCCGCGTCATCAAGTCATAGCAGTGTTTCCTCTCTGCTCTGAAATCTATAGCTTGCCTGAATACCCTGTCTTCGAGAGTGGCTATTGTTCCTCTCAAGATAATGATGCTCCCCTCATAATCCTTCTTCATCTGCTGCATATGAAGGGCCCGCTCTTTTGCGCCCTTTGTCCACCTGGCCCGGACCCTTGTCAAGCTAGCTTAAGATATCTCTAAGTCCTCTTGGATCTCGCGGTCTTTCCCTTTCAGCTCATTTATGAGTTTTCGGTCAGCCTGGCTTCTGTTTCCTGAAGGTTATTCTTACTTTCCGGATCTGAGCCTTAAGGGCCTCATTTTATTTGATTAGCTTCTTCTTCTCCCCCTCGTCTGCAGCAGCTTGAACATCCTTTTCAAATTGAAGTTGCATGGCCTGCTTCTCCAATTTACTTATTTCGGCCTTGTAGGTTTCTTGCTTTGCCAGCCAACCCCATTGTTCTCGTAAGTCATCCGTAAATTGCTAGACATGGGCTCTTTTAGCAGGACTTAGAGGAATATGGGATTTTTCCCGAACCATACATTATACTTGGGATCCACTTCGCCTCTAGCTAAATCCCAGACCATGGTTCTGGGCTCGAGGAATCTGCACTCATTCCATAACTTGCGAATTCTATCCTCTGAAAATACAGCTCCGGGACCTAACTCAATGACTTGTCTGCTTATGTCTTTATCGTAAGGACGACGTGAAACCTTCCCAATTGTCACAATACCCGATGGGGAGCATATGGTTGGATACTCCGGATACCCATTTAGAGAATATAGCACTCTCCAGACACTGTTTCAGTGAAGGGAAGCCATCCAAATGCCGACTCAATTTTACCTGCCGTCAAACATCTCAATTGTTCTAGCCAGGCTTCAATACCTTCAGGAAATTCAATACCCGTTACTCGTTCGTCAAACTTTTCAATGCAGCTTAACCCGATCAAATCGACATTCATATATCCTGCCCAATGACAAAGGTGTTCTTGCATCCACAATTGAAGTAACAGATTGTAACCTTGGAAAAATTTCCCTCCTTCCTGGCAGACGGTCAATGCTCGATAAATTTCCGACAAAATCAAGGGAACTACAGTGCTGTTGGCCTTTTTGATCGGAACATCGACCATCCTTATGAGGCCAATTTCTATTTTAGCATCCTTGCGGGGACATATCACTACCCCCAAGAATGCTGTTATGATTGCCATACCTTGCCTTTCTTCCCATTTGTTTATATTCCCGGCACGGGTCAGCCCAAGATTCGGTTATTCACAACCCCGAGGATTACCATAACGCTGATACAAGAATGTGAGAGTACAACATCCTTTAGATAAGTCCTCATTCTGGGCATCACGGCTAATACTCAGTAAATCCAAAAATAGATGTGAAGATACTGGTCTTGGTGACAAAGGATATCGTTTTCTCAAGTTTCCATCAAGACCTGTATAACCCGCAACTTCCACGAGCATGGGTGTAAGCTCAAAGTCTGAGAAGCGAAACACATTCCGAGTCGGATCCCAAAAAGTTACTAGAGCTTCGATGATATCCAATCTTGGCTTAATATTCAACAATCCGACGAGGCCACCCAAGATTTTTACCACTGTTTCCTTGCTACTTTCTCCCAAATCGTTCCACCACATGTGAAGCTTCAAAGGGATCTCATTAAGGATAGCGAAAGGTTTAATTTTATTTGTGCTCATCCTGCACATTTATTAAGGTGATTAAAATAAAATCATTTATTTGACTCAAAACAAACCTACATAAAAAATAAAAACCTGATTTCACGAATGCGGCCTTTCCGCAGCTCGAGGATGAATATTTTAAGGCTGTGTTGGTTAATCAGAAAAAACCTTTAAAAAAAATGACACAAGGTGGCCATTCTTGCAAATGCAGCCTTCCGGCGTCCTTTTGGGACGTTCAGCTTATTTTAAACAAGAATGGCATCACCTAACTTATTTAAGACAACATAAAAAATTTTGTTATTTTTGAGCTATTTTGCAAAAAGGGGAAGTTAGACCTGATGGGGGTTGCCTACGTATCTCCCATCCGGTGAGAATCAAACTGACGTAGTTCGGATAAATAAAACAAACTGTATATATATATATATATATATATATATATATTAATTCATTGAAAATTAAAACGAACTATTTTTGAAAACAAAAATATTTTTTCCTCTCTTTTTTTCATTTTCTCAAAAATTCGGCAGAGTTGCGACACTATTTGGGCATTGGTATTTTCAAAACAGGTGATTAACTCTCTTAACCCTCTACACTGCTATTTCTTTCTTTTATTCAATTTCTTGCTTTTTCAATTTTTTCCAATATTCAAAAGTCGGTCAGCATGCAAGTCCAAAGCAAATAGATGTACAAGTAGGAAGTAAGATGCATCAGGGTGGTCTTTTTCATTTCAAGTACACCTGTCCTAGACAGACCCAACCCTTGTGTTGAGTCTCGAAAGTCAAATGCACATGATGCAAACATACGTTCCTACTAGGGATCCGGCATGAGGTTGAGTTATTCTAGGTTCAAAAACCTAGGTTTGTTGTACTAGACCTGACTTACCCGAGCGAACAGCTCGAGCTGAGGGGGAGGCAGCGTACCGGGAATACAGAAGCTTCACCAGCTTAGCAACTTATCCGAACCTCGTTCTAAAATGGGATTGGACTCTAGATAGAAAATAAGTCACACGAAGTGCACCCTTCTTCATGATTTAGAAGACTCAGAGAGAAGATGGGTTTCGTAACAATTTATATACAATTCATAGAATATTAAAGCAATAAAAGCAACATTTAGAACATTTGGGCCCATATATGTAAATAAAATCAGATAATAAATAAAGCAAATACAACAATTATTCCAAGATCAAATTTCTAACCCTAAACCAGTGGTTCTGGGTTAATGCTCCCCGGCAGGGTCGCCAGAGCTGTCACACCTCCTTTTTTTACTGCTACCCCCGAAAGGGTACAATAAAGGGAGTTTTTCCAATTGAAGGACAATCGAAACATGATTCATTTTATTAAGAGATTCATAGTCGCCGATTGGGAGATTTATGGTGTCCCAAGTCACCGGTTTGAATCCCGAATCGAGGAAAAGGTTTGACTATGTTTAACAATCGCGAACCAGAAATCCGAGTAAGGAATTCTATTAACCCGGGAGAAGGTGTTAGGCATTTCCAGGTTGCGTGTTTCTAGAATGGTCGCTCAACTGTTATATTCGGCTTAATTATCTGATTTTAATACATTATGAACCTATGTGCAAATTTCAATTCTTAACTGCTTTTATTTATTTTTTAAAGAAAGGTGAACGTCGTTTAAAATATGTCTTTGGATAGCATCACATGAAATGCAACCACGATCCTAAACACATTTCATTCAACGTTTTGACCCAGTTTTCACGCCTAAAGCTAGAACCAATTCTTCATGCACGATTACTACTTACAACTCAATTAGAAACCGCATAGAAAATGAAACAGAATTTTTGTTTTCCCAATTTTAAACCATCAGCTGAACATTTTGAATTATAACCCATGAATTTCACTTATAAACGCTCATAATCAAAGCAAAATAAACTGAGGTTGCTGATTTTCAGGCCATTAACTGAATCTTCTGAATGAAAGCAACCAATTTAAATTAAGCATACTCACAGTCAATACCAAGATGGACTAAACTTGTTCCTATTGTTAAAATACTCTAGACCCTTTTCCTTTAATCACAATTATAATGTCAACGAAATTCAGGAATACACTCAACTAAACAAAATACATGAGCACATGATCAGCTTAACACGATTAACATACTACCAAAACTAAAAGAACTGCTCGACAACCAAATCCCAACACCATTTACAATTACCAAACCCCTTAGGCATGCATAAATGAGCTAAACATTTATTCTTTAATATCACAGTGAACCAAAATCTATGACCCAAAACATTAAATTAATTCTTATTACTAGAACCTTAACAGATTCTTCATCCAGCACATGTTCAATTTCATGAAAATAAAATAAAATTGCTAGAGTTTATATTTTATTTATCTCTTCAAACATAGACTTACTACCACAGTTCGCTCTTATACATGTATCCAAAGTACACAGGTGATAAAATGACCTAACTAGCATTTAACTTGGCAGCATAACTACTAGGTATTAAGGCAGTAAGAAAATCAGGGGAGATCAGATTCAAATGCAACTTTATTTCAACCAAACTTCATTCGAATTTCATGCTCAACAATTAGTCATTGCTCATAGGCTAGAGACATACCTGGAAATCATGCAAATGAAAAGAATGACATATTAGCAACAGTAGGTCAGTGATAGCAGTAACAAAGACATGAATCAACAGCAATGAGACCCAATTTTGATGAATGAACCAGCAATCGATTTAAAACCAATGGAACAGTGTCCTCCCAATCAAAACTTAACTTAGTTTTCAAAGAAGAACAACTTCAAATTACTTCAAACACACACACTGAATCCCAAAATTACCAAGACAACACTGAAGTTCAAAGTGAAAGAAGGAAATTGTCTGTATATCACTCTTAAACTCTCTCTTCTTCTCTCAATGTGTGTCCTCTCAGAATGTTTTTAAGCTCTCCTCTCCTCTCAGAATGTTCTCTGGCTTTTCATTCCTTCATCCTCTTCTATTTAAAGAACAATGTTTACTCCCTTTTTTATTCAAACACCTTCCCTTTACAGCTTGTATATTCCCTTCCCACATGTATCCTCTACCCCTTATTATTGCCCCCGTATTCTAACTCTGATTTTCCACTAGTAAAGGCACTAAGCCAACCCAACAGTCTCCCTTTTCATTTGTTAATTCAAAAGGGTTGTCAGTCCTTTACTGTCAACTTCAATTTTTAATTGCCCATTTAGTTGCCCACCCAATCCAACTACTGCCCCTTTACAAACTCTGTTAATAATGTTCCCTGGGTGTTTATAAGTTAAACATACAATTCTTCTACCAGGATACACAGACATACAGAATCAGAATGTTAATCTTAACATATATGCCCACAGAAAACATTTGATCAAAACCCAAACTTCATAGAACAAAACAATACTGACTATATCATTCAAAAAGGAGAAACAAATTAACAGAAGTAAATACAAATAGACCGACCAATTCAAAGACAGAACGAAATTCGGAAACCTGTCACATTTTGATTGTCAAATAAACTAATCACAGAGTACCAAGAGGAAAAGAAAAAGAAGCAAAATAAATACTAAAATGATCAGAAAATTAAAGGAAACTCACCTATTAGCCTTGAAATCCACTCGACACCATGATTCATCCAAAACTGATGCCAATCACTTGTTCTTGGTCAAGAACAAATGAATAGCATCAGTCTTGTGATGAATCAGCCTTCTAATGGTAAAAAACTAAAGGTTAGATTGATATATGCCACTGGGTTCATCAAAATCGATTTTGAACTTTTTAGGGCTCGATCTTAGATTCAAGATTTGAGACGTTCTGGCCATGTTCGGGAAAAATAGAGTGGGGATTTGGAAAGAGGGTAGCAAGGGGGTCATGGGGTGTTAGTCTGGCGACGAACGGAGCTGGAGCCGCCTGGTTTAGGGCGATGGGAAGGGGTGGCAGCTGCTAGGGTTGGGGTCGGTCTCTAAGAGTTGAAAAGAGAGGTGAGAAGCGAGGAAATAAGCTGGGGGGAGGGGGGTTTGAGAGTTTTTGGTATATTAGAACGGGGGAATCAATTAGAGCCGTTGGATGATTGAGATCCAACGGCTGTGATCATATCACTAGTTGAAACGGCGTTTTCGTCGAGTGGGGTTGGGCGACGGACTGGATCGTTTGGGCCGGGTTGGATGAGGGGTTTGGGGTATATTTTGTTTGGGCCTGGGATTTTATGGCCCAAATATGATTTCCTTTCTTCCCTTTAAATTTCCTTCAAATTTCTTTTTTTTTCTTTTCTTTTTCCAAAACTAAAATACTAAAATCCTAAAAAAATTACAAAAACAAATTAACCTATCAAAATACTAATTAACTTTTAAACAATAATTATTGTAAATAATTAAATACCAAATTAAAATTAAATAACACAATTTGACATTAAACACCTAGAATGCAAAGTTTCGTTATTATTATTTTTATTTTTATATTTTTCTTGTAAAATACAACTTTTGCTAAAAATAAAATCCTAAATTCAAAAATACCATATTTTGTACTTTTCCATTAATTTACACAAATAAACGTACACACACAAATAACAAACAATTACAGAAATATCACAAAAATTCACAAAATTGCACACAATAAAACAAATAATTTTTGTTTTGATTTTGTGGGAGTAATTCATGTGAGGCAAAAATCACGTGCTCACACATGGACTAGTGAAAAGGTGTGGATATATACTCCACATGTCTTACTCTGACTCCAACGTGGTTGCCTCGATTAGCTCACATCTCCATTTTACTCTAACTGAAGGATAACACTTAGACCCCAACTCCCTAACCCGGCGGGCTAGAATATCCACCAACTCCTGCTCATAAGTCAAATCCTTGTCCAATTGTACTGAGCTGAAATGTAACACAGGGGACGGAGCACCGTGATACTTCCAGAGCATGGAGACATGGAACACCGAATGAATTGCTGATAATTTAGGAAATGCAAGCCTACATGCCACGTCGCCCACTCTCTCAAGAATCTCAAAAGGTCTGATACACCTAGGGCTCAACTTGCCCTTCTTTCCAACCCTCATCACATCCTTCATAGGTGCAACTCGGAGCATAACCCTCTTTCCAACCATGAATGCAACATCACAAACTATACGATCGCATAAATCTTTTGCCTATACTGAGCTGTGCGAACTCGATCTTGAATCATCTTGACCTTTTCCAAGGCATCCTGAACCAAATTTGTACCAGCAACTGAGCCTCTCCCGGCTCAAACCAACCAACTGGTGAATGGAACTGCCTCCCGTATAAAGTCTCATAGGGAGCCATCTGAATACATGATTCATAGATTTTTTGTAGGTAAACTCCATAAGTGGCAAGAACTGATCCCTAGAACCCCCAAAATCCATAATGTAAGCACGAAACATATCCTCCAATATCTGAATGGTGCACTTGGACTGTGCGTCCGTATGGGGGTGAAATGATGTACTCAAATCAACCCATGTGCCTAACTCACATTTTATTGGCCTATAGAAGTGCGAGGTGAACTGCGTACCTCGATCTGAAATGATGGAAACGGGCACACTATGAAGACAGACAATCTCGCAGATATAGATCTTAGCCAATCGCTCTGAAGAAAATTTAACTACTATTGGAATGAAATGTTCTTAGTCAACCTGTCCACAATGACACATACTGCGATGAATTTCTTCGAAGTCTACGGCAGTCCAACAATAAAATCCATGGTAATATGCTCTAACTTCTACTAGGAATCTCAACTCCTCAAGTAAACCGATATGCCATTGATGCTCGTACTTTACTTGCTGACAATTTAGATACTGAGCCACATATGCAACTATGTCCTTCTTCATTCTCCTCCACCAAAGATGTTGCCGCAAGTTCTAATATATCTTGGTGGCACCCAGATGAATGGAACACCGAGAACTGTTGGCCTTCTCAAAAATCAACTCACGAAGCCCATCCACATTGGGCACACGAATACGGACCTGATTCTGCAACACCCCATCATCTCCTATAATAACCTGATTGGCACCACCGTGCCGCACCGTGTCGTTAAGGACAAGAAATTTGGGGTCATAATAATTACGCTCTCTGATGAGCTCAAACGAAGAAGATCGAGAGACCGTGCAAGATAGAACATACTGTGCTCCAAAATATCTAATCGCACAAGCTGATTGGCCAAAGCTTGGACATCTGGTATTAGCAACCTCTTATCAACTAGAATATACGCAAGGCTACCCATACTTACATCCTTTCTTCTAAAGGAATCGGCCACCACATTGGCCTTCCCTAGATGATACAAAATGGTAATATCATATCTTGCAACATCTCAAACCACCTCCTCCACCTCAAGTTGAGATCCTTTTTCTTGAACAAATACTATAGACTATGATGATCCGTGAACACCTCACATGACACGCCGTAGTGGTAATTCCTCCAAATCATCAGTGCATGAAAAATAGCTACCAACGCTAGGCTATAAACATAGTAATTCCTATCATTAACCTTCTATTACCGCGATGCGTATGCGATCACCCTGCCATCCCGTATCAATACTGCACCAAGCCCAATACTTGGTGCATCATAATATATTGTATATGATCTTGAACTTATGGGCAACACCAACACTGGAAACATAGTCAAAACATTCTTGAGCTTCTAAAATCTCAACTCACACTCATCGGACCACCTGAACGGAGCACCCTTGTGGGTCAATCCAGTCAATAGGGCTGTTGTGGATGAAAAACCCTCAATGAACTGGTAATGATAACCCGCCAAACATAGGATACTCCAAATCTCTGTAGCTAAAGTAGGTCCAGGCAAATTATGAACCACCTTAATCTGCGTAGGACCCACTTTAATGCCCTCGGCCGGTACAACATGCCCCAAAAAGGCAACTGAATCCAACCAAAGATGAGACTTTGGAAACCTGGCATATAACTGATGATCTCTCGCCGTCTGATGTACAATCCAAATATGTTGCTTCTGCTCCTATAGACTTTGAGATTAGATCAAGATATCATCAATGAATACGATCACAAAAGAATCCAAAAATGGCTTAAATGCCCGATTCATCAAATTCATAAATGTTGCTGGGGCATTTGTCAACCCAAATGACATCACAAGGAAATCATAATATGCATACCGATTTTGAAAAATCCCTACCAGAGTCGCCAGAGCTGTCACACCTCCTTTTTCGCAACTACACCCTGGGAAGGGTATAATAAAAGGAGTTTTTCCAATTTAAGGACATTCGAAGCGGGATTCATTTATTAAGAGATTCAGACTCGCCACTTGGAAGATTTATGGTGTCCCAAGTCATCGGTTCGAATCCCAAATCGAGGAAAGGGTTTGACTCTGTTTACAGTCGCGAACCAAAAATCCAGATAAGGAATTCTGTTAACCCGAGAGAAGGGGTTAGGCACTCCCGAGTTCCGTTTTCTGGCACGGTCTCTCAACTGATATATTTGGCTAAAATCTGATTTTAATACATGTTAAAACCTATAGTGCAATTTTACAATTATTTATCGCTTTTAGTAAATTTTTAAGAAAGTGAACGTCGTTTAAAAACATGTTTTTGGATCACGTCACATGAAATGCTCCCGGATCCTCGACACATTTTTATCCAACATTTTAGGATTCGGATTTGGGTTGCATGAAATGCGCACCAGTATTTACGAAGGTAAAATGATTAAAAATGCACCTAAAGCGACTAATGGGTTATTATCATTGCGGGAGGCCGTGAAATTCGCTAAACGGCACGTCCCGAATTCTAAGTATTTTAATATAAGAATTTAAAGTGGGCCCCTCAATTTATACATTTTGTTTGGTGAGACTCGTCTCATTTTCAAGAATATCCTAAAGCAGACTATGATTTTCGATTAAGTGATGTCTCTAAACACCTAATTAACTATCATTGTAAAATTCGGGGCTCGAGTTCAAGTCCGAACCCAAAAAAGAGGCAAAACCTCCTAATTTGAATCTGCTACCTAACTTGGAGAACCCAAAATTACATGTTGCAAAATTTTTTCAAAAAAATTAATGAGAATCCAAGCCCTTAGCATTTTTGCAGGGGAGCGTCGAACATAATCAGGGGGAAACCAAAGTCAGTCAATATTACGTTGGGCCATGTACAGATAATTTCAGGCCCAAACTGAATTTAACAATTTGCAGTTAGCTAAACTATTTCCATATGTATCAAAAGAAATGCACGCCGATCTCCAATCTGAATTT
This sequence comes from Nicotiana glauca, assembly GCA_026770625.1. Lineage (NCBI taxonomy): Eukaryota > Viridiplantae > Streptophyta > Magnoliopsida > Solanales > Solanaceae > Nicotiana > Nicotiana glauca. The sequence continues at coordinate 135,668 of MU753906.1, forward strand.
AGCATAAACAAATCACTCGTTTGACGACCTAGCATACTCACTTAAATATCAGAAGACTCTATATTGAAATACTGATTTTATTTTTCAAGCCTTTATACTGTCAAGTTTCATACCTCATTAAGCTAAATCATCTCAATAAATCCACAAACAAACGACCAGCTCTACATCTAAACAAATCGAATTAGGTTTTAATTTTAAAGCTCAAATTCTTCCATTTACTTAGCTACTGTCGAGTTCCTGAAGCTTAAACTTCATTGGTCACCAAAGGCTAAAACTGGAAACGTTGTGTGGACCTAGCAATTTGATTGAGCCGAATAAATCTACTAAAGCCAATCCAAGTATATGACCTGATGGAATTAATACTACTATTTAGCACCCTAACTAATACTGCTATTTAATACCTTAACTAATACCGTTGTTTAGTATCCTAAGTAAATTACAGCTATGCATAAACATGTTAATATCCAAATCAGAGCAGAAATTAATCCAATGAAACGAATTGCATCAGTCCACAGTCCCTTGCTTATACTAATACAAACCAAAAAACTAAACTGTACTTGGACAAATATGTATATCGATTATCATCTATTCAACTATTGTCACATAATGATTCAATCGAGCATATCTCATGAAGCCAATTCATCAGGATGTTTTATTTCAGTTCAAACTCAAGATCTACATCGAGGCAAATTTGAGATGTGTACCTGGATTTGAGTGAAAAACAAAGGAACAAAAGAAGTCAGCAGCGGCTCAAGCAATTTGCAGAAGCAAATCACAACAGCAAGTAATCTATCCATAAACCAGTAACAACTCAGTTGACCCAGGTCTAATTCCACTAATAAAGCACCCCAAAAAGCTTGAGTACACACTGAATTGACTCAAAATTGAACCAAAGAATACTCAGCAAACTTCAGCAATTAAATCTTAAACTAGAAGATGCAAAACAATCACTACAGCTTGAGATTCAACCAAAAATCTCAATAGTACAGTTTTTTTTTTCTGTTTGATTTTCAGGATCTAAATGATCTAATCTAAGGAAAAACTTTCAGATGCTCATTATTCTGGATTTTCTTTTTGGATCTCAAATTTTCAGGTGTTTGAAACTTGAGGAATTTTTGGAGGAAATTTTAGAGGCTGGAAATTTTTTGGGAATTTTCAGATCTCTCCCACTTATTTATAAAGACAAGTAAGCTGCCTTTTATAGGCAAACTTCAGGGGGAAGCTTCTAAATCTCATTCACACCTTTTCCCCTCTTTTATTTCAGATTTTATTCAATAGTCCCTAATTTACTGACTTGTTGCTCAAGTTACTACACCAAAGTTGCTGAAATTTAAACTAAGGCCCTATTCTAGAAGGCTCTAGGGAGTTCTAGCTTTATATACCACATTTCTTATTTGGGAATGCCTATACTACCCTTGTCTTTATTCTGAAATTATTGAGCCTAAAAAGCTAAGCAAGAAGACTAACAAGACTTAAACTAATCCTTGAGCATGTAATTACTAATGCAATTACTGAATTTAAATTAAATTAAACTAAACTGATCAAAACTGTCAAATCAAACACTGAAGATCAAAATCAAACAATGGCCAGACAAAATCGATTAGAACAGATAATAAAGAATTAGAAACTATATCATGTATTAGGACGGATTCAAAAACAACAATGAAGCTAACGCCTAGAATTACCAAGGCAAGTTTAGACCAATCAAACAAAATTAAACTAGAAGCTAAAACAATGATAAGATCAGAATGAAACAAATATTGAACAAAATCGAAATAGAATCGAACGAAGACTTACTGATTTTCGGATTAGCACTTATTAACAACCAAAATTAGTATGAAACAGATTAATCAACTAAAAGAACAAGTTCATGCTACTGGATATTAGAATTCAAAAAAAGAAAATAGAGAAAAATAAACTCAAATACTAAACACCAAACAAACAGCAATCCAACTCAATTAATCAAGAAGCCAAACAGTTATGGAAAATAAAATAACACCAGAAAAAGGAAAAAAAGAAGAAAATTTGGGGAACTCACTGGTTGTGGGTCTTTAACTGAGCTAGCTTCGAACTTTGATTTTCAATTAATGTTGTAAGTCTATTTCGTCCGAAATAGACATATAACATTAATTTAAAATCAATCGAACCTTTGAAACTCCTAACACAGGTTGAAAAATCGAACCCTAGATCTAAAATTCATGGAGTTTGGCTTAGATTTGAAAGGTTTTGGTTTGGGTTTCGGAAGGAGGAGGTCAAGGAGGTTATAGAGTGTGATTTTAGGGTGGTTTGGTGGTGGCGCCACCAGCGGAGCACTTGTGGCGGCGCTGGGTTTAAGGTTTCAAATCAAGATTCGAGGGATTTGTGATTGATTCGAGGGAAACCAATGGCAGATATGGAATGAGGAGAGAAGGATGATTTAGTGGTGTAAATTTGGGGCGATTTGGACGTTGGCTGCTGCCGTGGGCGATTTCCCGGCGACGGTGTTAAGGCGGAGCCGACGAAGAGGCAGGGTACGAGGAAGACGGATATTGTCTTTATGGTTTCCTCCAATTTAGACAATTTTATTTAATACCAACAATCAATTATGAGCCGTTAGATTGAAGAAGATAGATGGTCCAGATCTATTGAAGCCAAACAGCGTCGTTTCATCTTAAAAAAAAAATCGGACTGGGTTACTGGATTGAACGGGACTTGGGCACAGTCTGCTCTGAGCATTGGGTAGGATCCGTTTGGGCTATAAAAATAGCCCAAGGGTGGTAACTCCCTCATTTCCTTTCATTTTATCTCTTTTTCTCCTTTTCCTTTTTTTTTCATTTTCTAATTAGATAAAAATCAAAATTAGTTCCTAGAACTTAATTAACTAAAAACCAATTAAGACAAAAACTTCTTGAAATAAAGCTAGAATTAAAAGTGCAAATTAAACTGCTCTTTTTGATTTTTTTTTCAACTTATGAAACAATGTTCTAATTAATCCTTAAAGGTAAAATTAAACCCTAAATGCAAATGACAAGTATATTTTGTATTTTTTATCAATTAAAATGCACAAAAAAAAATGCAAATAATTAACATAAAATGTCATAAAAATTCACAAAATTACAAATAGTGAGACGAAATTATTTTGTTTGAATTTTTGGGAGTAATTTGTAGAGGGCAAAAATCACATGCTCACAGCTGCCTCTCTTTGCTCGGAGACACGAAGAGTTTTCGGACAAAGATAAGTAAGCGGATACGAGCAATTTTTGCCTGTTTGAACACTCCCTGTGAAGCATTTATGAAACATTTGACCACACCTTGCTTCGGAGGTTGCCTACATATCTTTGGCTAAAAAGGAATTAGGTCAGTGTAGTTCGGGAAGTTGGTAGCTGGGATTACCAGGAGCTGTGATTTCACTACTGTTGCTGTTGCTACTGCTTGCTGGCCCCCTTATTACACCGTGTCAAAATAAAAAGAAGCTAGCCTAAGCTATGATCTATGAATTACAAAAAGTCCTATCTATGTCTTCATATTGCGGTTCTTGTAGTTCTTGTTGCTTTGAACTTGTATCCTTCCGATGGAGTTCATGCGTTGTTGCCTTGCATTGTGATCGAAGATGTTTTGCCATTCCTCTGAGTGATGCTTGACTGCTAAAATTTGAAATATATGCCTCTATTCTCTAGGCGGGCTCCAAATTGCTGACACTTGAAAATTATTCCCTTGTTCTCCATGTGGGCTCCTGATTGCTGAACTTGAAATGTATCCCCTTGTTCTCCAGGTGGGCTCCTGATTGCTGAACTTGAAAAGTATTCCCTTGTTCTCCAGGTGGACTCCTTACTTCAACAAAACAGACAAACAAAGAAAATTTTCTGCCCCAGTTTGGTGGCTGGGAACAATGTTATCAAATATTAAAAATTGAAATATAAATTTTGAATTGTACTTCCCTTGTTCTCCAGGTGGGCGCCTGATTGCTGAAACTTGATATGTATTCCCTTGTTCTCCAGGTGTGCTCCTGATTGTTGAACTTGAAATGTATTCCTTTTACTCCAGGTGGGCTCCTGATTGCTGAACTTGAAAAGTATTCCCTTGTTCTCCAGGTGGGCTCCTGACTTCAACAAAATAGACAAACAAAGAAAATTTTGTACCCCCGTTTGGTGGCTGGGCACATGGGTGAGTGTTAAAATGAATTATTCTACCAACTATTATAAGAATTTGAAAGCTAATTCCTATTATCCAGGGAGGTCCTGACAGCTCCTAACAACTACAAACCTAAGTTATATCTTCTTAAGGTATTACTTCCACTACGTTGTAATCAAAGAGGTCTTAACTACTCCCCATTATCCAGGAGGGTCCTGACAACTTCTAGTTAAAAGACAGTTTTGACCTAAGTTATATCTACTAAAGGTACGACTCCCACTATATCTTGTTATCTAGACCGACCTTAAAATTACGTCCCGTTATCCAAGAGGGTCCTGAAAACTCATAATTGAATCCCATCTTAAACATGCAAACTCATGCTCCTTTGGGGTACATTTATGCTACATTATGCTACTCATGATTGTTTTGAAATTTAAACCAAGTCCCATTTTCTTGGAGGGCCCTGAGAATTTCCAGTCACAACTGTTTGGGAGTTGCCTTTCCTTACGAACGGTTTCTTTGAAATTTCTACCCCTGTTTCAATCACAGAAAAATCTTGTCAGTTTAAAATGTGGTGATTGGTTTGTGGCCTTGAAATTTGAGGGAGATTGCTCCCTCGCTTCCCATGAAGACTGATTTCCACTCGAAGACCTTGCTTGTTTCTGGACTAAACCCCTTTCCCTGTCATCCTCATCACATAGAATACCTTTTCTCCGTTCGGACCCAATATCTTCTATTTGTTGCGTTGCATGAACTGGCACCTTCCCAACCTTTTTGTCTCACATGAATCCCAATGCACGTCCATTGCCCCCACTCCGTGTTTATGTTATTCTTTTTGACTTAACCACTGGCCTCGGCTTGAGGTCTGTTGCTCCTTCACTTGTTGCGATAACTAATTCCCACTCAAAGACCTTGCTTGTTTATTGATCAATTGTGAGCACGTGATTTTGCCCTACATGAATTATTCCCAAAAAAAAACTCAAACAAAATGACTTCTTTTATTATTTTATATTTTTATGGATTTTGTGTTATTTCTGGTAATTGTTGCATTTTATTTGTGCATTTTAATTCATACAAAAAATACAAAAGTATATTGGCATTTAGGATTTAATTTCATATTTTATTATTAATTAGGGGTTAATTTATTTTAGAACAAAATATAAAGAAAATAACAAAAATGATTCACTTTTGCATTTTTAATTGTTTAATTGTGAATTTGTCTCGAATCAGTTTTTAAAATAATTTTAGGGATTAATTAGTATAGTTTGAAATATATTAGGGCTTTTACTTTAATTTTGCATCTGTACAAAATTAAAAAAAATAATAAAATAAAATAAAACAAAATACAAAATGGAAAAACCAAAACAAAGAAAGGGAAACAAAATGAAAAGGAAAAATATAAAATCGAGAATAAGGCTGCTGAATTGGGCTTGCCTTATTTATCAACTCAGGCCCAAAATAATTTAATGGTGACCGACCCAGCCCAAAGACCATTCCCCACCCGGTCCAGTTCTCTATCAAAACGACGTCATCCCATTTTTATTTGATTTTGGCCATTGATTTCCTTTGATCCGACGACCGGGAAACTTCCCCCCTTTTACATATTATTGTTTGAATAAGTCAATTAACCCTAAGACCAAAGTCCTCTTCCTCGTACTCTCCTGTAACACCGCCGGAGCCGCCGCCGGCGATGAACGACACCTACGCCAATCCGTCCCAAATTCACACCATAGATTCCCTACGAATCCCTCTTTCTAACCATGTCGTTGGTGTCCCTCGAATCATGCCGGAGCTCGTCGAATATCCGGTTAAAGTTTTTCGGCCACGATACCGGTTATGCCAAATGGCCCCAAATTAACACCCCAGTATCCTCTCTTCATCCTTTATCGAACACCTATAACCCCATCCTTCAACTATGGGTGGAATCGTTCGAATTTAGGTTTGAAAATTTTTCGGCAAACTTGGATTTCATCAAACTTTGCCAAATCGGTGCTATAGGACTTTCCTCGCCTTCCTCGTGATATTTCTACCATCACCGGGGGTCAAACGAAAATAGGACTACTTGAATTTTGAACCAAGTGTCAGCAGACCTCAAGCCCATCAGTGAGTACTCGAGTGGTTTAATACTCTTCTGTTTGTTCCCCTTCTCATATAGGTTAATTTCCAATTGTAATTTGCATGTCTATTGTTCTTTTATCATCTTGTGTTCTGAGTCTTTTAGTTGTTCGCCTGACTCACCTGGGCTTGTTTGATCATAGGTTAATGGTTAGTTCTTAGTTTATGTAAATATCCCTTTAAAATTCTGATTCTACATAAGTATAATCAATATTTACTGTTTGATTCCGTTTCATTTAGACTGACTTCAAGATTTTCTTTAGTTTAGCGTAATGATTTAGTATTACCTCATTGTTATAATTGTTCCACTTTCCGGGTAATTGAGTTGTTTAAGGGAATTTAGGGTAAATTTTTTGGTTTGATAGTTTAATTTTGTTTGGGGGTTTGGAGTTGATTTAATTAGGGAATGTTTAATTATGCAGTTAATAAGTTCCGGATATTTCCAGGGGGTAATTCGGGGAAGGGGTAAGGGTAGAATAGGGAATGCATATTAGAACTTCCTAGAAATTTGTAGGTGTGGGGGGGTTAAAAGACATTTCAGGTAAAATAAAGGGTTAAGAACTAAAATGAGTGAGAGACTTGAAAGAAAATTAAGAATATAGGTAAGCTCACTTGGTGCCTATAAAAGGCAAGCACTTTGCTTAGTTGGGGGCTTCTCTTCAGCGAGATAATTCCCCAAAAAACTCTCCTTGAGTTCCAGATCTGGTTTTGAAAATTTAAGCATTCAAAAACTCAAAAACAATAGAAAATCTCTGAAAAACCAGTTGAGTTCATTTTCAAGTTTTACATGAATCTCTCCCTTTCTGCTTTACTTCTGAGTTTGTCAAAGGCATTCAGAGTTATTTGGTAACTAGTTCGAAAGGATTTGAGGTCTTCTTGAGTAGATTTTTGGTTAGTTTTACATTAGTGACTGTTCAAAAATAGTTATGTTCAATTTCGAAGGAGCTTGGGTGCCTGTTGAGTCATTGTGCTGTTATTCAAGTTTATTTGAATCATTTGCTGTTGTGGTTGGTTTTCCTGTTGAAATTTCCTGGTTGATTTGGGTTTGAATCATTCCTGTTGCTGACTGTTGCTGCTATATCTGCTGTTGTTGTGTTTGGAATAGTTTTCCAGCGAAAATATTGCTGACCTTCTTCTTCTTCTTCTGCTATAATTCTATTGCAAGGTACATCTTCTGGATTCCATCTGATGTAGTTACTCCACTGAAATGGAAATGCAGCTTCTGATTGATACTTGTTGTCTCTTAATGCTTTACTAGTTCATTAAACTGTAGTTAGTTCTATAATTTGTTTGATGAATTCGTCACTTTAGTTTATTTGTAATGGACTGTATAAACTGATAATTCTTAGATTCGTATGAGCTTTCGACACCTTGTTAGGTTAGTAGCACAATTCACGTTGATTGTAGTTAGTATCCTATTAGTTTTTTCGTGCATTAGTTGAAAAGCAATTCAGGAAAAACATTTAGTAATGGTTTCCATCTTCAATGTATTAGTTTACCAGTTTTAATTTGTTAGTTTTGGTTTGTTTCACCGCAGCAAGTAATACTAGTTCGAATCTGTTTTAGTTTTGGGCTTTTCTACTATAGTAGTTAAACACAGAATAAGAAGTTAGTCAATGATAGAAATTAATAATGGTTTCAGTAACTCAAACATGTTAATCCTCTATTGATTCGCTTCCAGATTTAGATTGCAAAATAAGTGTTATAAGGGTTTGTCAATTAATTGTCAAAATTGGAAAAGCAGGGCATTGGTTTCTCAAGGGCCACATGAGTTGAATGTATATGTGAAACTGATTAAAGGCCAATATCAGGCCTGTGAAGGGCTACGAGCTGTACCCCAGGCCCAAGCTGATTGAGGATTTGAATTTGTATGAACCCATAGACACCAACTATAGTAGTTCTTAAACAATATTAATTAGTTAGGACTTTTTCTTTATTATTAGAGACCAATAAAAATAGAAAATTGTAGTCACTTTTAGGTTGGCCTTTTATTAAAATGATGAGACGAGCCTCGCCAAATGAAATACAAAATGCGGGGCCCTCAATAAATGCTATATAAAAAGACTTAGAATTCGGGAGGGCCGTTTAGCGAATTTCACGGCCTTCCCCAAAATAATAATACGCTAGACTCTTTAATCACGACTTTAAAAAAATTACATTCCTAAACTCGGATGCGCGTTGATGCGACCCAAATCCAAATCTCAACGGAGTCGAAATGTGTTAACAACCACGGGTGCATTGATTGCGACGCGGTTTGAGACGCGTTTTCACGACGTTGCAATTCTTTTAAAATAATGACAAAAGTGGTTTACAAATAAAAGGCACATAAGCTAGCATGTATTAAAATAAGATAAAATCAAATACTACAGTTAAGCGACCGTGCTGGAACCACGGAACCCGGGAATGCCTAACACCTTCTCCCGGGTTAACAGAATTCCTTACTCGGATTTCTGGTTCGCGGACCCTTAACAAAGTCATAATTTTCCTCGGTTCGGGATTCAACCGATGACTTGGGACACCATTAATCTCCCAAGTGGCGACTCTGAATCTCTTAATAATAAATCCCGTTCTGATTGTCCTTTAATCGGAGAAACTCCTTTATGCCCTTGCGGGTGTAGTAAAAAAGGAGGTGTGACAGCTCTGGCGACTCTGATGGGGATAAAACCCAGAACATTTTGTTCAGGGTTCAGACTTCGAGCTTAGATAAATTGTTGTATTTGGTTATAATTGATTTTCCTACATGTTTCATGCTTAATGTGCAAAATGTTTACCGCTTTGATATTATCTGAACTGTATATAAACTGTGCCGAAACCCTTCTCTTCTCACCTCCGGGGATGTGCTTACTGGTTGAGACTCCCTATTCTGTTAGTGTCAATACCTTGAAATAAGAAAGAGGCCGGACAAGTTACTAAGCCGGATGGCCTTTTGGTTCCCGGTACGTAGCCCCCTCCTCGACTCGAGTTGTCTGCTCGGGCACACAGTCTAGAACACATACCCAGGTTTTGAACTTAGAATAACTTGACTTCATGCCGGATCCCTAGTAGGAGCGCTTATTTGCATCATGTGCATATGACTTAGGGGACTCAATACAGGGGTTGGGTCCGTCTAGGACAGGTAACCGGATAAGAAACGACCACCATGATGCATTTCACGTGTTGCATTTATTTGTCTCGGACTCGCATGTTGACCAGCTTGAATATTTGGGAAAAGTGAAAAGAAATAATAGTGTAGAGATTTAGTTACATGGTTTAGCAAAAACTAATGTCCAAGTAGCGCCTAAACTCTACCGAATTTTTGAGAAAAAAGAGAAAAGAGAAAGAAAATATTGACAAAGGGAAAAAGAGGGTAAGGTGTGAAAATAAAGAGAGTATGGACCATTTATGTTTTTCTTTACATTTTGGAAAAGGAAAAATATGAAAAATTCAAAAGATTTTGCATTTTGTTTAATCATTTTTCGAAAACCAAAAATCAAAACAAAGGAGAAAAAGAAAATCCAAAAAGATTTTGCATGTTTCATTATTCTCAAGGAAAAGACAAAAAATATATTTTCTCTAAATTAGCTGTTTTTTATTCTCGCCCGTATTCAATCTGCCCGAACTACGCTGGTTTAATTCTCACCGGATGTGAGATACGTAGGCAACCCTCATCGGGTCCAACCACTCCTTTTGCAAAAATAGCCAAAATACCAAAATTTTAATTTGTATCCAATAAGTCGGGTGACGCCATTCTTGTTGAAAATAAGCCGAATGTCCCCAAATGGGCGCCGGAAGGCTGTTTTTGCAAGAACAGCCACCCTAAGCCATTTTAAAAACGGTTTGCGGGCACATCCTTAAAAAATCCATTTTAGAAGTGCTGAAGAGCCATATCTGTAAATTCGAGTATTCGTTTTCATAAAGAAAAAACCAAATTTTGCAAAAATAGCTACTTCGTTTCCCTTCAAGAAAAACAATTTAAAACAAAAAAGAAAAACAAAAACAACAAAATTTGGCATTCAATTTGCAAGAACTACGCTCGGTCTGATTCATGCGGGGTCATGATATGTAGGCAATCCACGTAGGATTCGACCATAACCAAAGAGAAAAAAAAGGAGGAAAGAGAGAGGAAAAACCACAAAAAGGTAGAAAGAAAGGAAAATAGCAGAAAAACAAGAAACAAAGAAAAGAAAATCAAGAAAGGAAGAAAATAGGAACAAGAGAAGACAAAAGCAAGAGTGAAAAAAAAAAAGAAAAAAAAGTACAAAGAAGAAAAACAAAGGAAGAGACAGTTTGCAATTGGAAATAAGGAAAAGGCCGGGATGACGCATGCTACCGATCAAAAGCTATTACTGATATGTTAAATACCCTAATGCTAACGTGATGGTTTCATTTTTGTCATGTCATTCCAGAAAGGTGGTTGGTTTGTGGTTTTAAAGTGGTAACTCCTCTTTACAACACGAGGGCAAAAGGCAGTTGGCATCCTGGCAACCCGTTCCTACAACAGCCGGTCGAATAAGCTGAACATGACAGGCCAAGAATCAGGTACCGGTAGTGTGGACCCGTCAAAAGAGGTAGAAGTGGTGGATGTCAAAGCAATGTGGGAAGAGATGTATAAATTGAGGCAGCAGATGGCCGAGATGCATCAGGCCTGGGCTAAGGGTCAGCCAGCGCCAGTTTACCCCGCCAATCCAGCATATATCTCACCTTTGGCGCAGTCTCAGGAGCCTCCTACCATAAATTCATCTCCAGCTTTCACTTTCTACCAACAGAGTTATAGCACACTCTCCTACCCTCCCCAAGATCCACCACCCAAACAAAACCCTCCTCCACCAATCACCCTTGTCTTTGTGGCACCTCCACCTGTCACACTGCAAAGATCTTCCAGTGAGCCCCTGTTTCAAGCTCACGATAGTCAATACTATCCTCCTGAGCCTACCTTTAAAGCTCCTGAGCCATATTCCTACACTCCTCACCTTGAGCTCCCGGTGGAAACTGACAAGCCGCTTAAGGATCCAAAACAGGAAGAGATATTTCGAAAAGTAAAAAGCCTGGAGCAATCCTTCAGGACATGAAAGGGTTGGGTGGCCAAATCAGTGTGGTTTATAAAGATTTATGTCTATTCCTGGATGTTCAGTTACCCGCAGGGTTCAAAATGCCAAAATTTGACCTGTATGACGGTCATGGTGACCCGGTGGCCCACCTGAGGGGATTCTGTAGCAAAATGAGAGGGGCCGGTGGGAAGGATGAATTACTGATGGCGTACTTCAGCCAAAGTCTAAGTGGCACAGCTTGGGGATGGCATAATGATCAAGATGTCGAGAAGTGGCATACATTGGGTGACACGGCTCAAGATTTTGTGCGGCACTTTTAGAACAGTATAGACGTTGTCCCAGAACGCTCCTCCTTATCTCAGATGGAAAAGAAACCCAAGGAAAGCTTTAGGGAATTTTGTCTTAGATGGAACAAACAAGTCGTTCGGGATAGCCCTTCCATTAACAGAAAAGGTGTTGCTAAGTCCCACCGATGACAAGGTCTGGTAGTCGTTCTTGGTAAATGCTTTCGGCCTCAATACCGACCCCATATGAACCCCCAAACTCCATATAATCCACCTCAATATTATCCTCTGAACAATGTCCAGTCATATGTCCAACCACCAGGTCACTCCTTACGGCGAGCGCCAACACCGCATAATGAATTCTTGCCTTCACAGCATTTTCGAACACCCAACAACCCTAGAAAATAGGGGCAGGGAAGAAAACAAAAGCAAAGAAATAGTTTCATGCCAATTGGGGAGTCCTACACAAGCTTGTTTGAAAAGTTAAGGCATGCTGGCCTGATTGAGCCACTCCTCGGCTATACTCCAGACCCATATGCAAAAGGCTTTGATCCTACTGTACGACGTATGTACCACTCTAATGTCCAAGGGCACAACATTGAAGATTGTCGTTCTTTGAAAATGGAAATAGAAAGAATGATTCAAGAGGGGGTAATTGTGATCAATGGCAGTGGCAGGGAGCACGCGAATCCTCTGGGGAACTTGTTGAATGAAGTCAATGATATTGAAATTGGTGAAGGTCCCAGCAACTCCGACGGGCAATCCAGTGGCTAAGATGTCAAGTTTGGTGATTGGGAAGACGCTCCATCTCTTGGTGAACCAGAGTGGAGTTTTGGTGGTTTATTTTGTTGTCATTTATGTTGTCCGGGTTATTTTTAGGGTTGTAATCCGGACATTGTCTTGTGACTCAAACCCTTCTATCTTTTCACTTTTCCTTGTTCGTCTGGTCGTAGTAGCTTGTGTAGTATTATCTAGGTTTGTTCAAAGATTGTAACTAGTTTAGTTTGCTTGTTTTGTTGTCTAAACCCTTCCACTGTCAGTCTAATGCAATTCTCTGTATCGCGCCATTTCCAGTTCATTTTATTTAATTTCCTTCTCCTTTACAATTCTTTTATGATGGTTCTAGTGACATGACATGCACGCATAATTCTCAGCCTGGTTTTAAAAGTCAGTTTAGTAATGAAGCAATGGAATAATGTTGAAGCTATAAGGACATTCAAGGGAAATGAGTAAAAGCATTTTGAGATCACTTCGAGCCCAAATCAAGTGAAACTAGGTGGCAAATAGAACATAAAGAAATACTGTTGAAATGCATCATGCCGCATCGGTTTGAAGCCAAAGGCAGGCTTACCCCAAGTCTACAGGGACCGTTCGTGGTACCGAGATTGTTGTCCAATGGTGCTAAGCAATTGACAAATACAGAAAGCAAGTATGTGAATCAATCAAAAGGTGTTATGTGTGTTTTCCTCAGCTTGTTTAACTGTGTAGTTTGTACTTGGCATGTTTTTGGAGATTGGAATGACAAAGGCATTTTATTCTGCTATCCAAACACTTTATCCTTTGTTACCCCTTTGAGCCTCGGTTGTTTTCTTACATACCCCTCTTTCAGAATCAAATATAAAACACGTAAGCCCAAGCGGGGAAAATCAGCGGAGAAACAAGAGAAAAACAGTCCAAAAGAAAAGAAAAGAAAAGGAAAAAAAAAGGAAAGAAAAGAAATGAAAAGAAAAGAAAAGAGAAAAGAAAAGAAAAAGAAAAGGAAAAGAAGAAAAGAAAAAAAAAAGAGAAAAGAAAAGAAGATAAAAGAGAAGAGAAGGTAAAGAAAAGAAATGAAAAGAAAGAAAAGGGAAAAGTGGAAAAAGGAAAGATCGCAACAACAAAAGAAGTCGCCTGAACTACGTTTGACTTGATCCCGAAAGGGTACGTAGGCAGCTTCTCTCTGAGGTTCAGTCACACCGAAACAAAAAGTCCAAATTCCCCCAAGAAAGAAACTGCGGCAGAAGTTGTGGGTTGTGAGAAATATGATTCCGAAGTTGTAATTTATGAACCCATGTTGAATTGTTTTGAGCCTTGATACCCTTCTTTCTAACCCCATACAAAAGCCTGTGTTACGGTCCAAAGAAAGACCTTCTGATCAGTCTTCTAGAAATGCCGAGTCAAGCAAGTAGAGGTGAATCCTGTCAGAGGCCACGCCCCGGTACAAGAAGCAAACACTCCGGTGCAAGAAGAAAAATAATGAAAATGAGAGAGTCTTGTTGATGAAATCCTTCACGGATACCCCAAGGCAATGAAAGATGAGAGAAATCAAAATGAAAGAGTCTTATTGGTGAAAACCCTCACGGGCACCGTAAGGCGACGGTGAGTTGAGAGAAAAACCAAAATGAGAGAGGCTTGATGGTGAAAACCCTACGGTCACCACAAGTCGACTAAGGATGGTGAGTCAGACCAACCAAGCGGGGCATTGAAGCCCAGTTTCACGGTGAAAAGGTACAACAAAAGCCGAACATCAGATTTGCTAAAACAGAGTAGGCTGCAGGTGCATGTCAAGGTCATTAGAGTCGGTATCCACATCCGATAAGTTTCTACTCTGTAGGTTTCTTGTTAGGAATCGTTTCTTTCCATTATCCTACTATATGCCCTTTTGTCCTGTTTACTTCCTCCTCTTGAGTCTGTCTAGTCATAACAAGTGAGAAATGACTTCAAAATCTGCCACCATCTTTCTAATTGAACAAAACAGGATTTGGTGAACACATCAAGGCGTCAAGTCAGGAGAAAACAATAGGCACAATGAGTTGGCCACAATCAATATGCTTCGGGATTCGTGTGAAATACAATGGCGCGGTACGTATCAATTCAGGAACAATTCAATAGATGGAGGATGTTTAATGAATGGATTAGAGATATTTTCTGCATTAAGGGTAACAAAGAAAAGGGGGTAGCAAGGTCTCCAAGTGGGAATCAGTTATCATAGTGAGTGAACGAACAATAAACTCAAGGCCGAAGCTAGTGGTTAAGCCAAGAAAGAACATCATATATCCGAAGTGGGGGCAATAGACATACCGTGGGATTCATATGAAAGATAAGGGTTGGGGAGATGACAGTTCATGTAATGCGACAAATAGAGGGTATCAGGCCGCCATCAAAGTTCAAGGCCACAAACCAACCACCACATTTTAAACTCACAGGTTTTCTTTGTTTGAAACAGGAACAAAGCAGTGCAAGAAAGTTGGAAGAAAAAGAGAAGAAAAGAAAAAAAGAAAAGGGAAGAAGAGGAGAGCCGACAAAAGGGAAGTTTCTCAAATCTTTGCCCTTGCCTGTCTTGTTAGTGTGCGCAAAATGCTGCCATTGCTTTCACATTTTTCCTCCTAGGATAAAAGGCCTAGTCTAATGGATTTTTTTCTCCAAATCTAAATCTTAGTCTGATGAACCTTTCTCCTAAGATAACAAAAGACCTAGTCTAATGAATCTTCTCCTAGAGTCTAAATCTTAGTCTGATGAATCTTTCTCCTAAGATAAGAAACCTAGTCTGATGAATTTTTTCCTAGGATCAACATCTTAGTCTGATGAATCTCTCTCCTAAGATAAAAACCCTAGTCTGATGAATTCCCTCCTAGGATCAAAATCTTAGTCTGATGAATCATTCTCCTAAGATATAAAACCTAGTCTGATGAACTTTCTCCTAGGATTCAAAATCTTTGTCTGATGAATCTTTCTCCTAAGATAGAAAACCTAGTTTGAGGAACCTTCTCCTGGGATCTAAATCTTAGTCTGACGAGTCTTTCTCCTAAGATAGAAAACCTAGTCTGATGACCTTTCTCCTAGGATCAACATTTTAGTCTGATGAATCTTTCTCCTAAGATAACAAATAGACCTAGTCTGATGAATCTTCTCCTAGAGTCAAAATCTTAGTCATATGAATCTTTCTCCTAAGATAACAAAAGACATAGTCTGATGAATCTTCTCCTAGAGTTGAAATCTTAGTCTGATGAATCTTTCTCCTAA
Source organism: Nicotiana glauca (assembly GCA_026770625.1). Lineage (NCBI taxonomy): Eukaryota > Viridiplantae > Streptophyta > Magnoliopsida > Solanales > Solanaceae > Nicotiana > Nicotiana glauca. The sequence goes on from MU753906.1 coordinate 151,206, forward strand.
TATAACAAAATAGACCTAGTCTGATGAATCTTCTCCTAGAGTCACAATCTTAGTCTGATGAATCTTTCTCCTAAGATAACCAAAAATGGACCTAGCCTGATGACTCTTCTCCTAGGATCCCAACCTAGTCTGATGAATTTTCTCCTAGGATAAAAATTGTAGGCAAATAGTTTTACTCACAAGGGACGTACATGCCAATCAAGGCTTTAGTTTTGCTCTCACCGTTGTATCAAATAGCTTAGGTAATAACTCACAAGTCTGCCCAGCCACAAACTGGGGCAGAAAATTTTCTTTGTTTCGCCTGTTTTGTTGCAATCAGGAGCCCACCTGGAGAACAAGGAAATACTTTTCAAATTTAGCAATCAGGAGCCCACCTGGAGAACAAGGGAATACTTTTCTAATTCAGCAATCAGGAGCCCACTTGGAGAACAAGGGAACACTTTTCAAATTTCAGCAATCAGGAGCCCACCTGGAGAACAAGGGAATACATTTCAAAGTTTCAGCAGTCAGGCACCCACCTGGAAAACAAGGGAAGTATAATGCACATTTTATTTTTCAAGTGTTAATATTTGGTAACATAACGCGCCCAGTCATCAAACTGGGGCAGAAAATTTTCTTAGTTTCGTCTGTTTTGTTGCAATCAGGAGCCCACCTGGAGAATAAGGGAATACTTTTCAAGCTTCAGCAATCAGGCGCCCACCTAGAGAACAAGGAAAGTACAATTCAAATTTTATCTTTTAATTTTTGATATTGGATAACATGATGTGCCCAGTCACCAAACTAGGGCAGAAAATCTTCTTTGTGTGTTTTTTTGTTGCAGTCAGGAGCCCACCTGGAGAACAAGGGAATACTTTTCAATCATTGCAATCAGGAGCCCACCTGGAGAACAAGGGAATACTTTTCAAGCATTGTCGTCAGGAGCCCACCTGGAGAACAAGGGAATACGTTTCAAACGTCAGCAGTCAGGAGCCCGCTTGAAGAATAGAGGAACATATTTCAAACTGTAGCAGTCAAGCATCACTCGGAGGAAGGAAAAAATATTGCCAATCACAATTCAAAGCAACGAGAATTCCATCAGAAGAATACAAGTTCAAGGCAACACAAGAGCAAGTTTGAAGACATAGAATAGGACTTTTGTAATTCATAGATCATAGCTTAGGCTAACTTCTTTTTCTTTTAACACGGGGTAATAAGGAGGTCAGCGAGCAGCAGCAACAACAACAGTAGTGGAATCACAGCTCCTGGTAGTCCCAACTACCAGACACTCCCGAACTACACTGACCTGATTCCTGTTTAGCCCAGGATATGTAGGCAACCTCCGAAGCAGGGTGCGGTCGAAACTTTTCAAAAATGTTTCACACGGAATATTCAAACGGGAAAAAATCGCTCGTTTCTGCTCAAATTTCTTTGCACGAAAACTCTTCGTGTTTCCGAGCAAAGAGGGGCAGCTGTGAGCACGTGATTTTGCCCTACATGAATTATTCCCCAAAAAAAAAAATCAAACAAAATGATTTCTTTTATTATTTTACATTTTTATGGATTTTGTGTTACTGGTAATTGTTGCATTTTGTTTGTGCATTTTAATTTATATAAAAAATACAAAAGTACATTGGCATTTAGGATTTAATTTCATATTTTAGTATTAATTAGGGGTTAATTTATTTTAGAACAAAATATAAAAAAATAACAAAAATAATTTATTTTTGCATTTTTAATTGTTTAATTGTGAATTCGTCTCGAAGCAGTTTTTAAAATAATTTTAGGGATTAATTAGTATAGTTTGAAATATATTAGGACATCATTTTGATTTTTACTTTAATTTGCATCTGTATAAAATTAAAAAATAATAATAAATAAAAAAAATAAAACAAAATACAAAATGGAAAAACCAAAAAAAAAGAAAGGGAAACAAAATGAAAAGGAAAAAATAAAAATAGAGAACAAGGCTGCTGAATTGGGCTTGCCTTGTTTATCAACTCAGGCCCAAAATAATTTAATGGTGACCGATCCAGCCCAAAGACCATTCCCCACCCGGTCCAGTTCTCTATTAAAATGACGTCGTCCCGTTTTTATTTGATCTTGGCCATTGATTTCCTTTGATCTGACGGCCAGGAAACTTCCCCTCTTTGGAGGATCATTTAGCATTGTGTTGGGAGTTTAGGTAAGGGTAGCATCTGGATAAATCGGCGGTGGCGGGGGTGGTGCCTTCCCAGTCATCCAGGCTTGATACATGTCTGCCATGTGTTGTCTTAACATCCGCACCTCTTCAACCAACCCATTATCCCGTTCAACCAATTACTGTCGGGCACCGGTATCAACCAACTCAGTTCTATTGTTGTTTGCCTTTGCCTTTTGTCCTTGTGTTGTAAAGAAGAGTTACCACTTTAAAACAACAAACCAACCACCTTTCTGGAATGACATGACAAAATGAAACTATCACGTTAGGGTTAGGGCATTTAACATATTGGTACCGGCATATTTGGGGAGTGAATGCACCTAGGCAGTTAACAGTTCCTATTATGCTTTTGATCGGTCGCATGCGTCATCCCGACCTTTTCCTTATTTCCAATTGCACACTTTATTTTTTTTTTTCTTTTTCTTCTTTTCACTCTTGCCTTTGTCTTCTCTTGTTCCTATTCTCTCCCTTTCTAGATTTTTCCTTTTCTTTCTTGTTTTTCCGCTCTTTTCTTTTCTTTTTGCCTTTTTGTTGTTTTTCCTATCTTTTCTTTCCTTTTTTCTTCTTTTGGTTATGGTCGAATCCTGTGGAGACTGGCTACGTATCATGACCCTGCATGAACGAGACCAAGCGTAGTTCTTGCAAATTAAATGCGAAAATAAAGAGAAATTTTTTGGGATTTTTCATTAATAAACACCGATTACAAGAGATACTAGACTATTTTTTTTTTCTTGAAGGGGGGAAATTACAAAACAGACTTAAAAAAAAATACAGACTCGATGACTAGGAATACATCAAAGCTTCAAATCCTGCGGACCGCGGGGCATCAATCGGCATCACCGCGGGCCTGCGCAAGACTGAGAAGGTTTCAATGTCAACTGTAGGCTATTTAAAGAAAGCTTGCCATGTAATGGCTTATTTTAACGTAAAAATGAAAAGTGACTATTTTTCAAAAATATTTATTTTGAGAAAACAAAGACTCGATTTTGCAAATACAGCCTTTCAGCACTTCCGAAAGGGAGATTTTAAAGCTGTACCAACAAATCATTTTAAAATGACTCAGGGTGCCTATTCTTGTAAAAACAGCCTTCCGGCGCCCTTTTGGGGACATTCGGCTTATTTTAAACAACAATGGCATCACCCAACTTATTTGATGAAAATAAAAATTTTGGTATTTTTTGGCTATTTTAGCAAAAAAGGTGGTTGGACCCGACGAGGGTTGCCTACGTATCTCACATCCGGCGAGAATCAAACCAGTGCAGTTCGGGGAGACCCGCCAAAATCAATACTATTTTGAACAACCATTTTTTTTTCTATTTTTTGTTTTTTAAAATACTTTTCTCTTTTTTTTCCCTTTTTCCATTTTTCACAAATCCGGGTGTATTTCGGCATTGGGTTTTTCAAAACAAATGGCCATCCTCACTTAGTCCTAACACTGCTATTTTTCACAATTTTCACTCATTATATACAAACCGGTCAACATGCAAAGCCGAGCAAATAAATGCGCAAGTAGCACGTAAGATACATCAGGATGGTCATTTCATTTCAGGTCACCTGTCCTAGACGGACCCAACCCCTGTGTTGAGTCCCCTAAGTCAAATGCACATGATGAAAACAAGCGTCCTACTAGGAATCCGACACCAGAGCGGACAACTCGGGCTGAGGGAGAGGTAGCGTACCGGGGATACAGAAGCTCCGCCGGCTTAGCAACTTATCCAAACCTCATTCTAAATTGGGAAAGACTCTAAATAGAAGAGAAGCTACACGAAGTGCACCCTTCTCCATGATGTAGAAGACTCAGAGAGAGGAAGGGATTCGCGACAGTTTATATACAATTCAACAAATATCAAAGCGGTAAAACATTTAGCACATATAGCATGCAACATGTAGAAAAATCAGATAAGGCCAAATATAACAATTTAACTGAGCTCTAATTCTTGAACCGTGAACCGAAATTTTGGGTTCTTGTCCCCAGCATAGTCGTCAGAGCTGTCACACCTCCTTTTTCGCTACTACACCCCGAGGAAGGGTATAATAAAATGAGTTTGTCCAATTTAAGGACAATCAAAGCGGGATTCGTTTATTAAGAGATTCAGAGTCTCCACTTGGGAGATTTATGGTGTCCCAAGTCACCGGTTTGAATCCCGAATCGAGGAAAGGGGTTGACTCTGTTTATAGTCGCGAACTAGAAATACGGGTAAGGAATTCTATTAACCCCGAAGAAGGGGTTAGGCACTCTCGAGTTCCGTGCTTCTAGCACGGTCTCTCAACTGCTATATTTGGCTAAAATCTGATTTTAATACATGTTAAAACCTATAGTGCAATTTTACAATTATTTACCGCTTTTAGTCAATTTTTAAGAAAGTGAACGTCGTTTAAAAACGTGTTTTTGGATCACGTCACATGAAATGCACCCGGATCCTCGACACATTTTTATCCAACATTTTGGGATTCGGATTTGGGTTGCATGAAATGCACACCCGTATTTAAGAAGGTAAAATTATTAAAAACGCGCCTAAAGCGACTAACAGGTTATTATCTTTGCGGGAGGCCGTGAAATTCGCTAAACGGCACGTCCCAAATTTTAAGTATTTTAATATAAGGATTTAAAGAGGGCTCCACAATTTATGTATTTTGTTTGGCGAGGCTCGTCTCATTTTCAAGGTAATCCTAAAGCAAACTATGATTTTCGATTAAGTGATGTCTCTAAATACCACATTAACTATCATTGTAAAATTAGAGCCTCGAGTTCAAGTCCGAACCCAAACAAGAGGCAAAACCTCCTAATTTGAATCCGCTACCAAACTTGGAGAGCCCAAAATTACATGTTGCAAAATTGTTTCAAAAAAATTAACGAGAATCCAAGCCCTTAGCATTTTTGCAGGGGAGCATCGAACTTAATCAGGGGGAAACTAAACTCAGTCAATATTATGTTGGGCCCTGTATAGATAATTTCAGGCCAAAACTGAACTTAACAATTTGTAGTTAGCTGAACTGTTTCCATATGTATCCAAAGAAATGCACGTCGATCTCCAATTTGAATTTAGCATAAACAAATCACTCGTTTGACGACCTAGCATACTCACCTGAATATCAGAAGACTCTATATTGAAATACTGATTTTATTTTTCAAGCCTTTACACTATCAAGTTTCATACCTCATTAAGCTAAATCATCTCAATAAAACCACAAACAAACGACCAGCTCTACATCTAAACAAATCGGATTAGATTTTAATTTTAAAGCTCAAATTCTTCCATTTACTTAGCTACTGTTGAGTTCCTGAAGCTTAAACTTCATTGGTCACCAAAGGCTAAAACTGTCGGAGACTTTAAAACATTTGGGTTTAAAGTAGAAGAAGTGTGAATTGGAAATGGAGGGAAATAAAATGGAGGGAAAATGAAAATTTGAAGAAGTGAATTTTGTCTTGCACTTTGTCCCTCATTGGTGCGGGACAACCACATTTGTGTGCTTATATATAGAATCACTTCTTAAAGCTCTTTAAAGAATTGAAGAGAATGAACCCTCGCGCCGTCGTCGTCACTCGCTCGGCTCGGCTTTGGCTTTGGCTTTGGCTTTGGCTTTGGCTTTGGATTTGGATTTGGATTTGGATTTGGATTTGGATTTGTCAAATGATCGATCGATAAGATTATTTTTGGACAAAATTTATTTAATTATTCAAT